>MU184274.1:105266-152512 GCA_016904865.1 Pissodes strobi | reverse complement strand
CGCTTCCGATTGGTGTCGCCCAACCTATGCCGTTTCTCCGCTTTGCACGGCAATCGCGATACGTTACCCGCGCACTTAATGGCGAAACGCATAAGCCAGAAAGAGACAGTAGACAGTAGTACGGATGTTTTTCGGATGAAGAGTAGATAGGGAAGAAGGCTGTTAGCGTTAGCGACGAGACTAGCGTCAGCATGTAAAAATTGTAAAACAGTTCACCTTAAAATCTAGATTAAAGTTGTAAAATTGAACTTTAGTTTTAATTAACCCAAGTGGGGATATCTTTAGGCAACCTCAAAGCTTTCAAGATCCCTGCAAATACAAATTTTTTTGGTCCTTCGAAGCGAATATCAAGCTGAAAACCAGTTGAAAGTACCTCAAAAATACGTGAGAAAATGGCGCTCATACCTACCTGTTGAGCTGGGGAATGATGCAAGATGCAATACCGAATGGAATTCAATGGAAATGTGAAAGTATAAGGTCAGGCGTATCCAATATTATCCTATACATTTAAACCAATATCGAAGCTATTTGAACCACCACATTTTTTATTTTTTAAACAGCATATTTATTGGCTATGATTTGACTGTCCTTTGGTTATTTTTATAAGCTGGATACTTGGTTTTTTCTATTGAATTTTAACAATCCTAGACAGCAATTTGTTTTAATGTGGTCAGATAAACAATAAACCGTCATGAATTATTGTTTATTTAACCCATATTTTTGAAATAAAAACCCAGCCTAGTATTTTATAATTTTTAACCCCAATAAACCTCCAAAATGACAAAAAAGAGGTAGTAAAGTTAGCAACAATGAACCTCAGCAAGATCAAGTTAATAAAGAGCAATTAGATATTTATAATATTCTCGTAGGTCGCCGTGACGCTCTAACGAATCAAATAAATAGATTTCAAGCCTTTTTAGAAACTAAATGATCCGCTTGGACAGCCCTCTTCTAAAAATAGATTTAAACGCCCGTTTAAGCAGAATTGAAGCTATTCTTGGCGAATTTGAGCATGTTCAATTAGAAATCGAGCAAGTGTGTCTTAATAATGAATTCGAAGAATTAAACGAGCAAGAAAATGAGCGCGAAGCCTTTGAAAATCTGTACTATGATAATAGTTCTAATGCTAAATTAATTCTAGAAAAAATAAATGCCTTGCATGTAACAGTTCCAAAGGATCAGGTGATTTCAGGCCCAGTGGCACACTTACCCTTTTTTCAATCAGGGGGTCAGTATGGTCCACGTCTCCCCCCTATACCGTTACCTAAATTTAGTGGTTCTTATGAAACATGGACCAATTTTAGGGATACCTTTGTCTCACTTATAGACACACAAATTAATAATGTAGAAAAATTTTATTATTTGCAATCCGCTTTACAAGGGGAAGCTTCTCAAATTATCGGATCTTTAGCTGCTACTGACAACAGTTATACTACAGTATGGTCTCTGTTGCAAGAAAGATACGAGAATCGAAAGGCAATTATACATTCCCATGCCAAATGTATTTTTGATTTGCCCATTATTAAAGAGGAATCATATATACAATTACGAAAGCTTTTAGATTCATTTCAAAATCATTTTAAATCTGAACGAGCCTGTAGACCAGTGGTGCACACTTCTTATTTACCTTTTAAATTCTAAATTGGATTTTAATAGCCGTAAGGAATGGGAAAGCTTTTCTAAGGATATTGATAGACCAGCAACACAAGATATTTTAAAATTTCTATCACAACGTTGCCGTTTCCTAGAATCTTTAGATTTTAAATTAAATACTAAGAAATCATTTGGTAAATTTGAAAAGCCATTTGAACGCAAGACGTTGGTCTCTCAAAATTCTATTTCTATTTGTCCTATGTGCAAAGATAAGCATTTTGTTTACTTTTCTAAAAAATTCATAGATTTGCCTGTATCAGGTAAGTTTTTTGAGGCAAAAAAGGCAAATTTATGTACCAACTGCTTGCGGCCAGGACACCGGAATGGAGAATGCAAGTCAGCTCACACCTGTAGACAATGTCAAGGTAAACATCATACACTTTTGCATAACGAATCTAACCATAATTCAGATGTTAATTCTAACCCTTATAAACCTTCTTATCAATCTCACTCGGGATATATGCAACACAATCAATCACCACCCAGCCTAGATGCCAATTTGAATCCTACAAAGGTTTCTAACTCTAAAACTTTAATCCTAAGCGAAAGGGCAAATCCTCAAATTGCATGTTGTGGTTCTAATCATAACCTACATAATTGTGCAGCATGTAAAAGTGCAACTTATGCAAATTCAAACCTAACTTGCCCCAATGAACCTATACATTCCACCATACCGAATGGGGGTCGAAATACTCAAAATTTGCACTGCACCAACCAAAATCCTAATTCCTTTGTGCTTTTATCTACTGCATTGATATATGTCTATGACAAAAATCACAAACCCATACTTTGCAAAGCTATTCTGGATAATGGCAGTCAATCAAATTTCATTAGTGAAAAATTATTTAAAAAACTTGATTTGCCTTATCACTCAATAAGTATGTCTATTTCAGGCATCGGCCCAGATGTTACAAATCTCAGCAAACGCACCCAACTGCACATAAAATCCACTGTAAATAATTTCTCTGTAAAAATACCCACATTAGTGATTAACAAAATCACAGAACTCACACCCCAATTTCCCATTGATCTTTCTCGAGTAAAGTTTCCTAATGATTTGCGTCTTGCTGACTCGGAGTTTCACACACCATCAGAAATTGATGTTTTAGTAGGCGCCGGTTTGTTCTATGACCTTCTTGGTCCGAAACAAATTAGAACCGGTAAAGGTAGCCCTATTTTACAGGAGACTAAGCTTGGATGGGTCATAAGCGGTCCAATATCCTTACTAGTGAGTGTTTCCTATAATAACACCCCTAGCCAGTCACTTGTCAGCGCCAATTTACTTCAAAACAGTTTAGAAAAATTCTGGTTGACAGAGGAAACCACAGAACAAATTCCCCAAACCCTTTCTAAGGAAGAACTTGAATGCGAAGAACATTTTCAAAATACAACTCGTCTTGACCCAACCGGCAGATTCATAGTAGAACTTCCTACTAGGTCTACAGTTTCTGAGCTAGGTGATTCTTTGCAGCCTGCCTCAAGGCGTTTTCATTCACTAGAAAGAAAGCTTGACAAAAGCCCTGAAACTAAAAGGGCTTATGCGGATTTCATTAATGAATATAAATCCTTAGGCCATATGTCTGAAATAAATCCTGACCTGCCTAGTTCTTCTAAATATCCAATCTATTACCTTCCACATCACTGCGTGGAAAAGCATGATAGCACCACGACACGCTTGAGAGTCGTTTTCGATGCCTCGTGTGTTTCAAGTACCGGCCTATCCCTGAATGACACCCTCAAGGTCGGTCCTAATGTTCAAAATGATCTTTTCTCAATCCTTTTAAAATTCCGTAAGTATGATTATGTCCTTACTGGCGACATCGCCAAAATGTACAGACAGATTCTATTAGATCCCAGCCAGCGCAATCTTCAGCGCATAATATGGCGCGATGACCCTAATGAGAAACTTCGACATTTTCAACTTAACACCATCACATATGGAATGGCTAGTTCCTCCTATCTAGCTACTCGTTGTATAAAGGAAATTGCTGATCGTTCTGCAGATGATTATCCCCGTGAGAGCAATGTACTTCGTTTTGACTTCTACGTCGATGATGTTTTAACTGGGTCTGATACAAAAGAAGAGCTTATCACCTTGCGGAAGAATCTTATTAGTTTGCTAAAAACCTACGGACTTGAATTGAGAAAGTTCTGTTCGAATGATCCTGAAGTACTATCTGATTTAACTTCTGAAAGTTCAAGCAGTACTGATTTTATACTTAATGACTCTCAGAGCACAAAAACTCTAGGCATTTCTTGGAACTCCAATCAAGAGTTGTTTATATATACTTCAGCCATTGAATCCCGCCTTAAACCAGTTACCAAGAGAACAATATTGTCGCTAATTTCACAAATCTTCGACCCTTTGGGTCTCCTTGGTCCAATGGTAGTTCAAGTCAAGATCCTTCTCCAGAAACTATGGCTTCTCAAAATAGATTGGGATGAACCAGTTCCCTTAGAAATCTTTCGAATTTGGAAAAATTTTACCTATCATTTATCCCTAGTTGACTACTTTAAGATTCCTCGACAAGTCACAATTAAAAATGCTATTTCCCTTGAACTTCATGGATTTAGTGACTCCTCTATAAATGACTTTGGTGTGTCCATTTACGTACATTCAGTTGATTCACTTGGCAATATTGCTGTCAACCTTTTATGTGCTAAAAGCCGCGTGGCTCCCCTAAAGGCGGTAACTTTGCCCCGTCTTGAGCTTTGCGGAGCCTTGGTTCTTTCCAGGTTAATGAATAGAACTGCAAAAATTCTAAGTTGCGATGCGAATAAAATAAACTATTACACAGACTCCACAATAGTTCTTTGCTGGCTTTCTTTAGAGCCCCGCCAGTTAAAGGCTTACGTATGCAACAGAGTTTCTGAGATCCAACAAGTCAGCGATGTAAATAATTGGCATCACATATCCTCTGCTGAGAATCCAGCTGACATAATTTCCCGGGGCATAAGCCCACAGGATTTAAAAACTAGTTCCCTATGGTGGCACGGACCATCGTTTCTTTCACTACCTACCGAATATTGGCCTACCAAAACCCATATTTCAAATTATCACCGAAAAAAATTCGATCCCGAAATCCCAGAAATAAATCCTAAGTCTATAGTTTTAGTTTCAGCTGGCGTTCCTAGAAACCCACTCTTCGACAAATTTTCAGATTACAACAAATTGGTTAACGTAACTGCCTATTGTATTCGATTTATTCAGAACTCGAGAACAGCTAAGTTATCTCGTCAAGTCGGACATTTAATGCCTTTCGAGCGCCACAAAGCTTTAATCACCCTAGTTATAATAGCTCAAAACGAATTTTTTTCCAGTGATATACAAGATCTTAAATCCAGGACCGGCTTAAAACCCCAAAGTAAACTAAAATCCTTAACTCCATTTGTTGATGCCTACAGAGTTTTACGAATTGGTGGAAGATTGGAATATTCCAATTTAGATTACCAGGCTAAGCATCCTATGCTATTGCCCCAAGGCCATCCTTTTACCCGTTTGATCATTGTTCATGAACACGAAAGAAATTTCCACCCTGGAATCCAATCCACCCTATCCTTTATAAGGCAAAATTTTTGGCCTATGCATGGTAAATCCGCAGTTAAATCTGTTATCGGGAAATGTGTAACTTGCTATAAACTTAATCCTAAACCTTTAAGTGCCCTTATGGGGGACCTGCCCGAACCTAGAGTTAACCCTTCCAGACCATTCCTCCACACCGGCGTGGATTATGCAGGTTTTTTCCTAATTAAAGATTCTAAATTAAAGAATCGAAAATTCATTAAAGCTTACCTATGTGTTTTTGTGTGCTTGGCCACTAAGGCTGTGCATTTGGAACTGGTCACGGATCTCACTTCTCAAGGTTTCTTGGCTATGCTCAAACGATTTGTTTCAAGACGAGGTTTATGTCAACATTTATATTCTGACAACGGAACGAATTTTGTTGGGGCGAACAGCGAACTGCGCGAAATATACAAAATTTACGAGACACCTGATTTTCAATCCTATCTTAAAAACAACATGATTAAATTTCATTTTAATCCCTCGAGATCTCCGCACTTTGGGGGTTTATGGGAAGGAGTTGTAAAATCATTTAAGCATCATTTGCGCCGTGTATTATCCGATAAAAATCCTCTCACTTACGAAGAGTTTTATACCTTTGTAGTTCAGGTGGAAGCGGTATTGAATTCCCGTCCACTCTTACCTATCAGCAACGATCCTAAAGACCTAGAAACGCTGACACCAGGGCACTTTCTTGTTGGCCATTCTTTAAACATGATTCCTGATGCCGATCTTCAACAAGTGCCAGTTAACCGTCTTACTCGATACCAAATGCTGCAGTCCATGGTCCAGCACTTTTGGCGAAAATGGTCGGAGCAATATCTTCACACCCTACATGAAAGATACAAATGGCGGTTCAAAGGCAACCATGCAAACCTGCTCGGAGCTCTAGTTCTGTTAAAGGATGAGAACAACCCTCCATCCAGATGGGCTACTGCGCGAATCATTGCTATGCATCCAGGCAAGGACGGAATCACGCGCGTGGTCAGTGTGCATACCGCAAACGGTAACATTTTAAAACGTAGTGTGGTAAAGGTGTGCATCCTCCCTATTTATGACGAAACGCCGATTTGTGATCCTAAAGAGGCTTTACTTGTTAATCTGAAAGATGCTTAAGCCTTAACCTTTATGAAACGCTACCCCTTAGCTTTAATCCATATTTATTTTTGGATTTTTAGATTTAAATAACTCTATGTATTTTGTAACCTTAATTGCTAACCATGTTATGTTTAAACCTAGTTTAAGACTTGTTCTGTAACCTTTAGACCTTTTAACTGTAAACATTTAGGTTATTGAAAGGTACCGCAGTGCTTTCAAGGGCGGCGGTATGATCAGATTTATGTTACGCCAATGTGCTCCCATGCGCGCCCTTCTGTTCTATAAATAAATCGCTTCCGATTGGTGTCGCCCAACCTATGCCGTTTCTCCGCTTTGCATGGCAATCGCGATACGTTACCCGCGCACTTAATGGCGAAACGCATAAGCCAGAAAGAGACAGTAGACAGTAGTACGGATGTTTTTCGGATGAAGGATAGATAGGGAAGAAGGCTGTTAGCGTTAGCGACGAGACTGGCGTCAGCATGTAGAAATTGTAAAACAGTTCACCTTAAAATCTAGATTAAAGTTGTAAAATTGAACTTTAGTTTTAATTAAACCAAGTGGGGATATCTTTAGGCAACCTCAAAGCTTTCAAGATCCCTGCAAATACACTCAGAATTATCAACGATTTTGGATAGCTCATCGTTGTATCTGCCTTTCTATTGTCTTTAATATTTTTAGCTTTTTAATTTTATCTGTCTTGTTGACTATCTAACTTATTTTTCTCTTCATCCCTATAAACTAATTTTTTATGAAGCTGTACGTAGGAAATTCTGACCATTGCTCTCTTTGAATAAACGATTTTTCCTTGCGGAGGTGCTGATGACAGTGGGTTAGACGAAGTTTGAGGAAACTAGGTAACGTTTTTGGTGATTCCAAATTTAGATTGCTCTATCGATATATCTATTGAAAGTTCTAGTTGGACCAAATTGATACTGGGTCACTAATTTTCGCAGGTTCTCAAAAAATGAGACAACTTGGGTTTGTTAAATGCAGTTAAATTATTCACGGGTATATATTAAGGTTTTCGAAAGCTGAAGCCAGCGTTTCTTGCAATGAATGAAGAATAAAAATGTTTTCCTGCAGTTATCAGCCTCTTTTTAAAATTGCTTTTAGAAAATTCAAATGCAGTTCGATATAGCTGGAGAGGAGTAAAGACCGCTCAATCCAAAACGGTAGTTATCTATAAATGTTTCTGACTCAATTTTCCCCTTAACCATATTAAAGTACCCTTAATTTTTACCTAGCTAGGTGTGTTAACCAGCATTTAAAGACATTGATAGTTTAAGGTTGAGTTTGTCATAACAAATAGTTTTTACTTGTCACCGTTTTTAAAATATACATTTTACTAAATAAATTAGTATATCTTCATCAAACCAGGTCAATTCTTGGTAATAAACAAGTAAACCATAAAAACATTTAACTAACTTACAAAGTCTGATTTTTATACGAATAAAAACAATAACTAAATATTAAATTACACAGTCTACAGTAAAGTGTAGCATTCTGAGAAAATTAAACATCTATTTTACTTACCCTTATTTAAGTATATTAAAAATTATAAGCTAAAGCACTACATTCTTCTAGCTTACTCATCAATAAATGATAGTTATTAATTCTTATTACCTACGGTATGCAATGCTCTCTGTTTATTATTTTAATTACGGCCAGGAGTGTTAAAAAAATCAGAATAATTAAAATCAAAGTACAACACTCTAATGATAAAAATGTTCATGCATTATTTACACTGATTATGGCAAGGAGTTTTCAAATTTATACTAAAAAGATATAAATTAATATTGTTTCTGATACTGGTACAGCTGCTGTTTTTTATTTAAAAATATTATCCAACCTTGAATATTTAAAGTTGTTGAGGTTATCTAATTCTAGAATATTTAAGTTATTTGAAGAATATTAATCTTAAGCTTCACAGTCAAATACTTTGAGGAATTACAACAATGCTGTATTGTAGATATAGTATGGATCTATTAATTTTTATATTTTATAACTGAAAGTTATCAACCCTTTATGCATTATTTCAACTAGAATCTTCTTAATGGAGTGGATAACTGCAACAATAGCAATAATCTAAGCTTTCCAACTATATGGGGAAGAAATCCAGTCATTTTAACTTCTACATCACTCAAAACTTCATAAAAATATCTACCTGATATCATGTTTTTCGTCTAGCGACCCACACAATAATTCAAACGAGCAACGAAGGAATTCCATTCGCACCTTTCTTTGATATCCTTGCATTATGCCTCAGCGATATTTATACGATGCAGTCTGTGTAATTTAAGAGTTTGCTTTAAATATGAACGTCTCCTTTTGCCTCAATAAATAATACTTTTAAGAGTGCTCAGGTGATTTATGGAAAAATGTTAGAAATATATTCGATGATAACGAATATACAGATATGTTTGATATTACTGCCAGTGGAAATTATGTTTAAAACAATATCAAGAGGAGCATAACTTTTATATTAAATATAGGCATAAGCATTAAGGCAAGAGTTTGTAAGATAACTATTGTAAATGATCGTTAAATAAATAAATCCAACAAACATTTATTTACAACTGAGAGATAAAGTTGCAATATTGTTAAAATCATTTGTAAAGATAAGTATATTTTTGATGGATGAATATACCAAGCACCAGTGGCAGTCAATACCAGTCGCTCCCGCAGGAAATCACAAACATGTTAAGGGCATATCAAACCTGCTAAAACGTAGACTGCAATGGAGGCTAGTTAGGTTACAAAGGGTCAGATTGGATACAGAACGTAACAAAACCACTGATGGTATTGTACAGCTATAGTGAGATAATGTAAAATGCGATATATCTTCTTGAATTGCGGTCTCTTCTTTTAAAACATAGCGATCTTGACAAACGTTGGGGCTCAACGTTATCGGAGAGGGGGTATGTCTAAACTACTGAGCAAATGTCACCCTGTCCTAAGTTTGAGCTGGAGCATGGAAAATATTATGTAAGCAATTAAGGCAAACTAGCTGTAAGATAAAAGATTATTAGGTCTAGCAGGAATAAACATGAACTCGGAACAAAAATCATATTATGGAATTATTAACAGATACAAAATAAGAGTGAAAATGTAAGATATGGCAAAGATAATACACAAACTGGCAGAACTTATAATGCCTATGTCCAACTAGACCGCAATATTTCCACTATATAATGTCAATTGGAAAATTTTTTATTGGGTGGCAACGATGTTCTGTATATGAAGAACTAAATATGAACAGGTGCTATAAATGTTGTGGATATAGCCATAGTGCTAAAAAAATGTAGCAACAACTTTAGACGTGTTTATTGTGCTGGTGAACATGAGAGCAAAGCATGTCAGAACAAACAACAGCTGACATTGCTTGGATGCTAATAATAAATATAAAGGGAACAGAACTGTAAATCATGAAGCAAGTGATTATAAAAACTGTGAGACGTATAAGTCAAGACTGAATTATCTAAGATCAAAAATAGACTATTCATCCTTGAATTAATTATGGCTGGTACTGTGGAAGATCTTGAAATCGGTGAAGATTTGTTCGTCGAAGAAACTGAGTTTACTGATGTGCAATCTGTGAATAAAGAATTATTAACATCCAAAAAATGTATTGTTCTAAGTGTAAATATTAGAAGCTTGAATGCAAATATTGATAAGCTTAATATATTTGTTAATAGATTGGACAGCAAGCCTCTGGGGATTGTCTGCACTGAAGCATGGAATATATCGGGTTTGGACACTTGTAATTTGAAAGGGTATGATGGTTATTTTAATGATAGCAATATTAATAAAGCGGATGGTGGTTATCTTTGTTAAAAAAGAACTAAAAAAAGAAGTTAAGCATGAAACCGTAGAAAATTTAAAAGTAATTAGTTGTATATTAGTTATAATGAAACAATTAAAATATCTGTTATATATAGGTGCCATGATTACAAAAAAGATATCTTTATTAGGAATATCAAAAGTTATTTGATAATGAACAAAAAAATTAAAAATCATCTAATATTTGGTGATTTTAATATTGACATATTAAATATAGATGAAGATGGTCAAAATTTTCTTTACAAATTCCTTGAATTTCAATACACACCAATGTTCCAAAAAATAACTAGGCCTAATGATAATAATGTAAATACGGGAACCTGCATAGATAACTGTTTTGCTAAAACTGCTCTTACTTGCAAATCTTATAAATTTAATCAAGTACTCTGTGATCACTTCCCACTTTTTATGAGTGTTGATATAAATATAGAAAAACTGCCACCTAAAACGCAAGATAAATTCTTAAATTATAAAAAACTGAATAAATTAGCATAAAAACAACCTTGGCATAAGCTTCTGTCTGTGCAGGATCCTGATACTGCTACCAATGAATTTATTGATATGATTAAATTAATAATTGAAAAGGCACAAACTAAAAAGAAAAATAATAAGGATAAAAATATTGCACGAAAAAATTGGATTACACAGGGTATAATTAAATCATGTAATACAAAACAAATCCTTTATAACATATGGAAAGCTAATCCAGATAATGCAGTGCTAAAGCAAAATTATAAAAGTTATGTAAAAATACTTGCTAGAATTATTAAATATGCTAAATACAATTTTGAGCAAAAAGAGATTGATAAATGTGGTAGAGACACTAAAAAATATGGAAGTACATAAATAATAAGCTAAATAGAAACAAAAATTGCAAAAATATAAAGATGGATAAAATAATGAACAATGACACATTTGTAACTAACCCAAAAGATATTGCTGATTCTCTCAATGGTTTCTTTGGCAATGTTGGAAAAAATTAGCTAGTCAAATCAATAAACCAAAGAATGAAAAATTAAAATTGCCAAGCTTTAATGAGCATACTTTATTTTTAGAGCCAACTTCCCCGGTGGAATTATTGAGAATAATTAAGCAAATGAAAAATAAAGCAGGAGGAATTGATGGAATAAAGCTGCTCGTATTAAAAAAATATTGCTAGATACGTTGTTGACCCGTTGGCGCATATTTTTAATTTGTGTATTTTGAGATCTGTTTGGCCAAAAGCTCTGAAAATTGCTGAAATAGTGTCGGTATTCAAGTCTGGAGACAATGAACTTCCAACCAATTACAGACCAATTTCTTTAATATCGAACATTGCAAAAATATTTGAAAAAATAATACATATCAGGCTATATAAATTTCTGGATAAATACAATTTGATGTCAAATAAACAGTTTGGATTTAGAAAGAATATTGGTACTAAAGATGCAATTTATAATATAACTATAGACCGAGAGCTCGCGTGAAAAATACCTCGTCATAAAGTACTAAAGTTATTATTTGTCTTAAACTAAAGGTATTTTAATATGAACTCTATAAACGTTTTTAGTTCTGCGACAGACGGACGCACAACGTCCGCAGACGCTTTTCAAATCATTCGTTGCATCTCGCTTCGATGCGCAAGCCACCACACGCTAGAACGAGATCGCTGCTATGGGTAAATGGAATCTTGAAAATCATACATTGTGTTCTGATTGTAAAAGGTATTAAAATAGAAAATACAATTATTGATTCAAATAAAAAATAAACACAACGGAAGAAACTAAACTTTTATCTATAAAGGATATCAACCTCAAGAAATAAACAAACATCACTACTCGGAAAATATTAAGCTTAACACAGTAATATTAAAAATATATTAACATAGTTTTCGCTATTTAGGAAACTATTGTCACATAAGACAACATTGGAACTTAGGTTACGTAAATTTCATCAGAGCTATTACGATTATTCACCACTGGAAGAAAGAAAAAAGTCTTCATCTGATTGTGGACTTTCCTCAGTCAGACAAAATTCCTCAAGTGATGATGATGTATGCGCACCTTCAAACCACTGACTGTTCAGTTTTTCTTCAATCAATACCCATCCATGCTTGGTAGGATCTTAAAATGGCTGCCTTTCAGCCGTATACACCCAAATGGCACAAATTTGATTGACTCCCTTAATTTTATACAATAGCACCTCCCTACACGGAGGCAATAAACTTCCATCAAAATTTTCGAGAGAGTCCAAAGGGTTTCTGGATGTTTTTAATTTGTACGATCCTAAAGCTTCATCTATGTTCGTAAAATTTTTCTGCCCGTACATTTCACACAGAAACTATTCTGTGCGGACGGCTTTTTTACCCTTTCGTGAAAGTGCCGCTATACAGTGTGGAAAAAAAGTATGGACTACCCCTAATAATTAGGCTGTCTTTAGGTTTTATGAGAAACGCTCGAACACGTCAATTTAGTTTTTCAGTTCCCCACATTCTGACTGAATTCATTTGTTTTTTGATTGACATCTGCCAAAAATATGACGTCATCGACTTTTTTTTAAATGGCAATATATGACATGTGATACATCATTTGAAAGGTCTTTTCTCACTTAGTATGTTCCTAGATTTTTGGGCGATTCTGACTCGCCGTTTCAAAATGGCGACCGTTCAATACTAAAAATTATCTTAAGTTAATTCCCAGTAAAAAGAAATGTCTTACTTGTAAAAAAAAACTATTATTCAATTGTCAATCACACTAAGAAAGTCCTAAGAATGCCTGTCCCATTAAGTTTCTTGGCCCAAGTTTGTTATTAAATCCATCGTGGAAAAAGCATTTCGATATCTCAATGTCGTCGCAATAATAGTTGTGGTCATAGTAAGGTTAGACAAATCAAATAAACAAACAAAAATTATTGTCAGTTTGACAAGTGCTAACATTAGTAAGTTTTTACTATCATTACCTTGTAATCAACATTTTTTCTTTCTATAAACAAAAAATGTCGCTCAGTGAAAAAGACCGTATTGAAACTCTTATGATGGTTGGTTACGGAGATCGTCGCAGATCTACTAACGAGATACGTGAACTTTTTAATCAAATTCATCCAGACCGAACGCCGATTTCGCAATCCACCGTTTGCATGATTTTTAAGAAAATATGAGGAACATGGCCATGTTAAAAATTTACCTAAAAGTGGAAAGCCCAAGGTACATGAAAATATTCAGCTTGATAGGGCAATAGGGCATTGGCTGTTGAAAAAAATCCGCATAGTACTAGCCGGCAAATAGCACTTGATATGGTAATAAGTCACAAATCTGTGCAAACAATTTGGCATAAAAAAATACCACCCTTACAAAGGTGCCTGGTACACGAATTTGACTTTTTTTCGTGGGGTTATTTGAAATCTAAGCTTTTTTTTTAAATAGACCCAGAAATATTGATGATCTAAAGGGCCGCATAAGAATGGTAATACGATATATTTCACCAGAAATATTACAAAGTATACAAGAAGAATTTGTTTCTAGACTTGGGCACTGTCAAGTAGTCAACGGACATCACTTTCAGCATTTACTGAAATAAGTTTTTTTCGTGTTTTAACCTTAGCAGATCTTTTTTATTTTATTATTATTTCTATAAATTATGATTGTTCTTCTTTGTTATGTTCTTCTTTTGTTTTATTTAATACTGCTCGCTGTTTTAGTGTAAGTATCAATAAAATCATGCTCAATAGTTTGCTTCTTTTTCTAGCGAAATAAAAAATATTACTTTTACTGGTAGTTAACTTAAGATAATTTTTACTATTGAACGGTCGCCATTTTGTAACGGCGTGACAGAATCGCCCAAAAATCTAAGAACATACTGAGTGAGAAAAGACCTTTCGAATTATGTATCACATGCCATATATTGCCATTAAAAAAAAAGTCGCTGACCATATTTTTGACAGATGTCAATAAAAAAAACAAATAAATTTGGTCAGAATATAGGAAACTGAAAAACTAAATTGACGTGTTCGAGCGTTTTTCATAAAACCTAAAGACAACCTAATTATTAGGGGTAATCCATACTTTTTTTCCACACTGTATAATCACATGCTGTAAAGGCGTGAAATGCAGGGAGAGCTTTAGACAAATCCTGGCTACAGGGTGCCGACTTCCAACCAAACAGACGTGTTCTCAGTGTTCTCTAAAAATGTGCCTGCATTCCCCAAAATAATAATAAGAATATATGAATCCGATGCTCTTATGACAACTCTGCTCCCAGCTGGCAGGCGTGCTAAATGGAAGACAATTTTACTGTCTGCTTCTTCGTGAGTACAAGCTAAATTTTCCTCAACATCTCTGTAGACGCAACCATTGCTATGGAACTTATAGCAAGCATCTTCGCAATTAACATACAGAGTTTTGTTGTTTAAAAACGGTGAATAACAATTGTCCTGCCAAATGTTACAGAAAAATTTCGCTAGGTCTGTTTTGAGATTGCCATTTCCCAGTGCTTTTAACAAGTCTGATGGCCTTTGTTGATCTGGCCTCAAAATAATAAAATCACAAGTTCTACTCCAAATTTGAGGTCGTTTTTCACCTTTGAAATAAGATCAATTCTGCTTCCCTTGTGTTTGCATATCGTGCTCAATACATACTGAGCCAATTTTCCGAAAGTTGTTGGTGTTTTCCCCGATAAGTGAAGTAAGAAAAATCCACCAATCACAGTGCAGTCAGGGTTTTCAGGTGCAATATTTTCTGCCCACTTTTCTAGAGCTCTCAGAAGACTAGCCTTTTTCGTTTTAATCATAGTGCCCTCGATATAACATAAAGATAATGGCAACCGCGTTAATGGGAAAGATAAGATGATCATGGGATCTAGCTTACTCTCCACACGGATAAATCGAAAATTCTTCTCAACAAATCTCTTTCCATTTTGACCTCCATCAATTTTCCGTCTGATCTTTTGAAAGTTGAAATATTTTGTCTATTTATACTTTCTTCAAACCTGAATTGGTTTTCCAAGCATTCGCAAATATCTTTGTTCGGAACAAATTTATTTGCGAGTACTTGGAAAACCCGTTCAGGTTTGAAGAAAGGATAAATAGATAGAATATTTCAACTTTCGCAGATTAAAATAAGAGCCTCGTCAAAAGATCAGACGGAAAAGTGATGGAGATCAAAATGGATATAACAGAAGAACAAATTTTAGGCACAGAAAAGTTTCTGTGTGAAATATACGGGCAGAAAAATTTTACGAACATAAATGAAGCTTTAAGATCGTACAAACAAAAACATCCAGAAACTCTTTGGAATCTCTTAAAAAGTTTGATGGAAGTTTATTGCCTCCGTGTAGGGAGGTACTCTTGTGCAAAATTAAGGGAATCAATAAAATTTGTGCCATTCAGGTGTATGCGAGTGAAAGGCAGCCTACATTTTACGATCCTACAGAGCATGGATGGGTATTGATTGAAGAGAAACTCAAGATTCAATAGTTTGAAGATTTTTTTTTTTTTTATGGCAGTGGCACTCACACTAAAGGGAGACCCTATGGCGCTCGACGAGCGGTGTGTGTGCGAAGATGTTGATTGACACGGCTCTTGAATATTTGTAAGTTGTAATTAGTGGGAAACAGATGTCCTGGGAGTGAGTTCCACAGTGATGCAGTGCGCCAGACAAAGGAGTTCTTGTAAAGCGATGTTCTAGGTGTTTCCAGTTGTACGACGAACTGGTGCGCTCTTGCCGTCTGTCGTGACTGTCTGACAGGAGCTGCCAGGGGCGGGATGAGGCGGACCAAATCTTGAGAACATCTGCCGTGAAAGTATCTGTAAAACAGAGATATCTCGGCTACATGTCTGCGATGTTCCAGACTATCTAGATTCCGGGTCAACTCCGGGTCGCCGACGAGACGCACAGCTCTCTTTTGAATGGAATCCAGCAGCTTTAGGGTGTGCTTTGGTTCGGCACCCCAGATATGTGAGCAATATTCTAAGCACGGTCTTATTTGCGCTTTGTGGAGCAAGAGCAACTGCTGCGGTGTATAGAGTTTTTTGTTGCGAAATAGCGCACCAAGCTTCTGGGAGGCTGATTTTGCGATGTTAGCAACGTGGTCATGCCAGGACATATTGCTGTTGACCGAGATACCCAGCAGTCCGATTGACGAGGATGAAGGAATGGTCGACCCTGCCATAATGATGTCAGGGCCCGCTGTATTGGCCCTCTTGGTAAACGTGGCTGCTGGGGTCTTTGCTGCATTGAACTAGACCAAATTTCGGTCGCCCCAAGTTTGAACTCTCTCCAGGTCTTGATTAATTGCTGTAATCTGCTCCTGTTTGCGGTGATGAGTCTCAGTCGCTGGTAAGGGTTGTTCTGATCTAAAGTGAGAGACAAGGGTACTGTCATCTGCAAAACTGTAAACAGGATTATTTGTTTCGGTCAGCAGGTCATTAATATAGATGAGGAATAGAGTTGGTGAAAGTATTGCGCCCTGAGGCACGCCCGCGTTGATGGTGAATGTGTCCGAGATGTGTCCATCGACTGCAACGTGCAGAGATCGGCTCTTAAGGAAACTGGCAAGCCAGCTGCAGAGAGAGGCTGGCAGTCCGAAGGACGGTAGTTTGTGGAGCAGTCCGTCATGCCAAACTCTGTCGAATGCCTTTGAAATATCCAACGCAATCGCTCGAGACTCTCCGTAGTTCTCAATTGCCCTACTCCATATATGAGTGACATAGGCCAATATATCTCCTGTCGATCTCTCTTTGCGAAAGCCGTATTGATTATCACTGATTATTTTGTTGTTCTCGAGGTACTTGAGTAGTTGCTGATTGACTACACGTTCCATGACTTTGGAGATTATTGGAAGCAAGGCAATTGGACGATAGTTTGAGGGCGTGGTTTTCTTGCCTTTTTTTGGAACAGGTTGCACTCGAGCGACTTTCCAAGAAGATGGGTAAATCCCTTTTCCGTAAGACAGAGAAAAAAAGCCTGGAAAAAACGGGTGTTAGTTCGTTGGCGCAGTCCTTTAACACGATGGCAGGTATTCCGTCCGGTCCTGATGCCTTTTGCGTATCTAGATTTTTAAGGATTTTACGAATATCACGGTGATGAAATTTGACTTCTGCCATGGTAGTGTTGATGTTCGATATGGTGGGGAGAGTCTTGCCTTGGGGGACGTCTAAGGTAGAGTGCGAAGAAAACATTTTAGCGAGCATGTTTGCTTTTTCCTTGCCTGTAGTCGCCGTGATGCCACGTTCGTCTGTCAAAGGTGGGAGAGACGTTTCTGTAAAGTTGTTACTTACTGCCTTTGCTACCGACCAGAAATTCCTGGAGCCACTGGGGCATTGCAAAAGTTTATTCCTGATCCTTTGATTGTGTTTGTCCTTAGTTTCGTCGATAACACGCTTGCATTCGTTTCTCGCTTCGACAAAATAATTGCGATTTTCAGCGGTCTGATTTTGCTGCCAGTTCTTGTAGGCTTCCTGTTTCCTACCCACAGCTCTTTCGCATCTTCTGTCGAACCAGGGCTTTCCTTTTGATGGTAACTTGATGGAATTTGGGATGTATGCTTTCATTCCTGAGGAGATTACTTGCGTGATCTTTTCGCAGCAGACTGACGAGTCGTCAGCGCTAAAGCAGACGTCGAGCCAAGGAAAATCTAGGTAGAACTCCCTTAGATCATCCCAGTTTGCAGAATTGTAATGCCAGATTTTGCGAGGCAATGGTGGATCCTTCTGTATGAGTGGCAATTCACAAACCGTTGTAATAAGTTTGTGGTCGGAAGTACCTAATGGCGGACCAACTGTAACTGTGTACTGGTCAGGATTGGTGGTTAGAAAAAGATCCAGGAGGGCGGCGAATTCGCCCCTCTCTGAGATTCGAGTTGGTTCGTCTACAATTTGAGTAAGCCCGCAGCTGATGGCGAATGCTTCAGCCTCTCTACCTTCGTTGTCGGTCTTGTTGTGATGTTTGAGCCAGTTGGTGTTGTGGGCATTGAAGTCTCCCAGAACGATTATTTCTGAACTGGGATGATCAACCTGTATTGAGTCAAAAGTGGTAGCTAGTGTTGAAAAAAAGCTTTGGTAGGCTCTATCGCTCGGAGGGCGATAGAGACAACATATAAACTTGGTTAATCCCTTGGCGGTGAAGTTGAGCCACATGACGTCAAAGTTGTTCGGTTCGAGTGTTTCCTCGCGGTGACATGAAAGGTCGCTTCGGACAAAAAGGCATATTCCGAACTTATGTCTAAATCGGGTATGTAAGTCGTAACCAGGATAGGGGTAGTTCACTGTTGTTGTTGTAGAACATACTTGTGTTTCTGTAAGGGCTAGTATGTGTGGTCTATTTGCTTGTAGATGTTGGTGTGCCGAATTTATGTTTGTATTTAGGCCTCTTATGTTGCAGAAATCAATTCTAAATTGGTTCGGTATCTTTGCTGCCTGTGAAATGCGGAATGAAGGGCTCCCAGGGCCACCCAGCGCCCGGAGATCCGAATGGCCGCGGAGTTTACCTCCGGAATATTTTGATCCTGGAAACACCATCATGTCCATATTATTATATTCCTACTGTGGAACCCGGAACCACCAGCGCGGAAACGGAACGTGATTCGGGAAAACCACTTAGCGCTTCCCAGTTCTGGTGGGGTGGTCTTTCACCGGACGATGCGAGTAGGCGTATGCATCTACCACCTAGGGCCGCTTCCACTGGATGCATCGGCCTCAGACTCTTTTCTTCGGTGGTCCCTAGTCTGCCAGGGGTAAAAATAGGGTTTGTTGGGTCACTCCCCAGTGATCAGCTCCAGACTTTGTACTTTGGTGCTCTCCAGCCTGGAGGAGGACGATGGGATTTGATGGGCCACATCCCGTGGCAACTCGGAATGGCGGGGGCGTCACTCCCCGTAATCAAACTGCTCTTACCAGTTTGACGTCCCTGCCAGCTAATACAATGCAGCCCCTCTTGTCACAAACTGTCACTGATCAGCTCCAGACTTTGTACTTCGGTGTTCTTCAGCCTGGGGGAGGACGATGGGATTTGATGGGCCACATCCCGTGGCAACTCAGAATAGCGAGGGCGTCACTCCTCGTAATCAAACTGCTCTCACCAGTTTGACGTTCCTGCCAGCTAATCCACAGATACCATCTTCACTTGACGAAATTTGTCTAACTGAGGAAAGTCCACAATCAGATGCTGAAGACATTTTTCTTTCTTCCAGTGATGAAGAACCGTAATGGCTGTGATGAAATATAGTACGTAACCTAAGTTCCAATTTTTTCTTATGTGACAATAGTTTCCTAAATAGCGAAAACTATGTTAATATATTTTTAATATTACTGTGTTAAGCTAAATATTTTCTGAGTAGTGGTATTTGTTTATTTCTTTCGCTTATAGATGAAAGTTTAGTTTCTTTCGTTTTGTTTATTTTTTATTTCAATCAATTGTATTTTCTATTTTAATACCTTTTACAATCAGAACACAATGTATGATTTTCAAGATTACATTTACCCATAGCAGCGATCTCGTTCTAGCGTGTGGTGGCTTGCGCATCGAAGCGAGATGCAACGAATGATTTGAAAAGCGTCTGCGGACGTTGTGCGTCCGTCTGTCGCAGAACTAAAAACGTTTATAAAGTATATATTAAAATACCTTTAGTTTAAGGCAAATAATAACTCTGTACCTATCACGAGGTTTTAGTGGTAAAGTCAGGAATTTCGGCGGCGTCTGTTGGAAAAGGGCGTCTATAAAAATCGTCTGCCACGGCGATTTGTTATTTTTCGACATTCTCCGGTCCTAATTACCAAAAAAAATACTTTGTACCTATGACGAGGTATATATGTTTTTTTCGCCATTTTCAAACGGCGCCCACCCACTAAAGCGTCCAGTTACGGACGGCAGACGGGCGTCTATATACATCATTAATATTGCCGAATCGTATAAAAACAGTTAACATTTTGTACCTTATGACGAGGTATTTTTCACGCGAGCTCTCGGTCTACTAGTAACATAACAAATGGAATAAATAATAATAAAAGAGTCTTAGGAACATTTTTAGACTTGGTTAAGGCTTTCGATACGGTCACTCATAAAATATTGTTAACAAAATTAGAAAGATATGGTGTTAGAGGTACTTCCAAAGAATTATTTGAAAGTTCCTTAAAGAATAGGTTTCAGAAAGTAAAAGTGAATTAAGTTTATAGTGATTTAATAAAAGTGAATACTGGTGTGCCTCAAGGAACTATACTCTGCCCACTCTTGTTCATAATCTATATAAATAATTTACTAGATCAGTTACCAGACAACGACATCTCTTCTTATGCCGACGATACAGTTATAATATGCACAGACTCATCATGGGAAAAAGTAAGAGAGAAAACAAATAAATATCTAAATACAGTAAATACATGGCTTGGCCTAAATGAATTATCGTTAAATGTTAAGAAAACGGTATTTATTACGTTTGGTTCTTACATAGATAGCGTCCCAAGCATTATAAACATTCACATTGATGATAAGCCAATGCAGAGAGATGAAAATTGTAAATATTTGGGTTTATTAATAGATAGTAGATTAAAATGGAAGGCACATATTAAAAATATAATTAAAAAATCAAAATACTTAATTTATCTATTTTATATGGTGTCACACTTCATGAATGCATTTTCGCTGATGACAGTATATTACGCTTCTTTCCATAGCATTGTAATGTATGGTGTAGTTGCATGGGGAGGAGCGTATGATAATGCCTTATCGGGTTTGCAAAGAGTACAAAATAGCCTAATAAAAATAATTTTTAAAAAATATACTAACATAAGAATACATCTATCTATTAGACACACTGGCTTGATGATGCTGAGCCTTTTGTTGTACCTGGCTATCAAGTTATGTCAAAATTCTGTCGTAAAAATTAGAAAAATGGAGGTACAATTACTCTCATTAACGAAAACTTATTGATCGCCCTAGATTTTAAGGCCCTGGATAAACTGGATGGGTTGTTAGTTGAGAGAGAATTTGAGTTTTCTGTTGTATTTTCACAAAAGTACAACCTATATATTGTGTGCTTGTATCGCTCTCCGAATACATGTGTAGACAATTTTTAGTTAGACTGGAACTATTATTATCCAGATTCCCTACCAGATCGCGACTGATTTTAGCAGGCGATTTGAACGTTGATTTCGAGGACGTAGACAGTGGAGCTACGTGCGTGCTTTCTGATGTGCTAAGCTCCTACAACTTGTTAATGCATGTTGCCGAATCCACCCTTGTAACAGCTAATTTATCAACGACCATCGACTATATCTGCTCAAACTTACAGGAGGAGGTGAATTGTAGAGTCATCGATGCTGCTCTCTCAGACCACCATGCCGTTATGGCGCAACTTCCTATAGATTCAACTAAACTAAAAAAGAAACCAGTACGTAAGAGAATCATGAGTCGTCGTAATTTTGACTCTTTCAGGCACACTTCTAACTCCATTGATTGGCAGCAAAATGGCAACACCCTTACTCTCTTCTATAAAAAAAATATGTGAAACCTTTAATATGTCTTTCCCTTTTCGTACTATCAAACCCAAAACTAAGAAACGGTGGATGGTATGCGTGTCTCTGCAGAGAACTTACGGTGTCTTAATACTCTTCGAAAGCACTTTGCCTCTTAACCATTCCTGGCGCAGCTTTTTTGTGCATACCACAAAATTGACAAAAGTGTCTTAAAAAGGTCAAAAAAATTATTTTACTCCTCCAGGTTGAATAACGCAAGAAGTAAACACCGTGAAACTTGGAGGATTGTGAATGAGCTCGCTGGTCGCTTCAGATATAAACATCATGAATCTAAACTTCATCCAAATGATTTAAATGAGTTCTACTCCTCTGTTACGCCCGTCGATCCTTTGTCATATCTGTCTAATTTGCGTGTGTCGAACTCTTTCTTTCTATCTCCAACGGACCCACAGGAGATAAGGAGCATTCTATCTGTCATCAAAAACAAATCTTCCTCGGGTGAGGATGGGCTGTCTCTGCGGATTCTCCAGGAACTTCCTCATGAAGCATTCGTGGCCTTTGCTAAATCTATTAATTCCTCTTTCGAATCAGGATATTTTCCAGACTGTTTAAAGTCCGCAAGGATAATCCCTGTTCACAAGGGAGGCGACTTTAGTGATCCTTCTAACTTTCGTCCAGTTTCACTCTCGTCTACCATCTCTAAAGTGATAGAACAGCTTGTTAAAAAACGGATGTCAATTTCTTAGAGGCCAATGACACTGTTAACATTAAACAGTTTGGATTTCAATCTAAAAAAAAATACTTCAGATGCAATTTTCTTTTTCCTGGAAGAACTGTTGGCTGGTCTGAACGGGGGTGAGGCGTCTGCGGCAGTGTTTTGTGACTTGTCGAAAGCATTCGACTGCGTAAGTCATGAAATACTGCTGAGGAAGCTTTCTGTCTGCGGCTTTAGGGGGGTGGCGCTGGAGTGGATCAGATCATACCTGTCGGCTCGTACTCAGTCTGTTTCTGTGGGGGAGGATGTATCTAGCGCTATACCTATAACTTGTGGAGTGCCCCAGGGTCAGTTTTGGGACCCATCCTATTTTTGCTATACATCAACGATCTGATGCGACTCGACATTACGGGCTCTTTCACTGTTTTTGCAGATGACATCACAATTCTGTGGAGAGACAGTGATGTTTGGAGGCTCAGCTCCCGAATTAATTCTGACCTCTCGAAGGTGATGATATGGTGTAATGCTAATCGTTTATGTTTCAATATCTCCAAGACCCACATTGTTACGTTTAAGAATCTAACACTTCGAGGGATTGCCATTGGACACCATATAGTACCTCTAGCGCTAAGGTCTCAGTATTGATTCAAACTTAAAGTTTGATTGCCACATTTCGCAACTTACAAAGGAAACTTGCGTCTGGTGCATACTGCGTGCGATTCACTTCCTTGGAGCTGGGCAGACAAATAGCCAGATCTACATACTTTGCGCTGGTGGAGTCACACTTTCGGTACGGCTTGCCGTTTTGGAAAGCATGCACAAAATGTTTGTTTCGGCAGGTTTTCGTTATGCAAAAGAGAGCACTTCGTTTTCTGTGCCAGGTCCCTCCAGGAACCAGTTGCAGACTACTTTTTATACAAAACAGTATACTGACGCTCCCTTGTCTGTATGTTCTTGAAACTGTATGCTTGATAAAAAAGCACTTGTCGAGGCTCTCTCCCAATCAAGACATTCATCTGACTCGTCAGGGTAACAACATCAGACTTCCAATACCACACTTTGCCATGATCCATCGGTCCTTTATATACAGTGGGATTAAATTTTATAATCATTTACCACAAGACATAAAACTTGAACCTAATTTAAAAAGGTTTGGAGTTAAATGTCGTGATCTATTCGCTTGTGTGCGCTTTCTATACCGTGGACGAGTACTTGAATTGCCGGTTTTAAGCGAACTTTCAGCATTATCAAGACCAAATGTTACTTTAGAATATTTCGGTTCCTTTTATTTTGTTTGTTCATTTTATATGTTCATTTTTTAACCCCATCCAATCTGACATGTAAATATGTTTTATACAAAATTTTATTATTATTTTAGTTTTTTTTCTTTTAATTATTTTATACTCATCTAGTATTAACACGGCTGTAGTTATTGTCCAATTATTAATAGTTAGATATACTAACATTCTTTTGAAATCATGTAATATAGTTAAGTAACTTTTATTGTATAGAGGTATCTTCACTGTAAAATTATCAAATAGGTAGCTTTTGCCTATATCTTCGAGTTCGTAGCATAAGACTTTGCTTTGTCAATTGAATTGTAAATTTATGACAATAAAGCTTTATTGAATTGAATTGAATAGACAAAGTTTCCTATTAGAATCAATTCTCCATAATTACACTGAACTATCAACCAATTCTAAAGAATCTAGCAAAACCACAAGAACAAAAATAACTCTACCAAGTATTAAAAAGGCACTAACATTGAATTGTGGCATAAAAATTATTTAATGTAATAGACACAAATTTAAAAGGAATGAGAAAAGATAAATACGATATTAAGAGAAAATAAAAAACATGGATAAGTAACAATACACAAAAGTTAATAAGCTTGCAACTAACAGTAACGCCTTGCCTATAATACTATTTTTTTGTTATTCTAAATTATAGTGTAACTATTAAGTTTCCTTGATAAAGTATTTAGTTTAGGTTCTTAGTTTTTAAGCTCAACTAGGCCTGCGCACAGGTTTTTTTTTGTTATAAGCCTCTGCAGTTTTTATGTTGTGAAGCCCCACACATAAAATGTATCCCAATACACCTGGTCCAAAATAAATAAAAGTATAAAATTGTTAAAATTACCGTAACAATTATAGAAAGAGTAGCTAGAATTCATTCGATTATTTAGGAGTGGATATATACTAATGATGAATCAGATTCTGCTGCAGGTGTTGATGATATGCTATCTGCCGATATCTCATGTAATATATTTTATTAATCATCATCAATTTTCTTACTGTCCTCTGCCCTTATTTGGCCCATATACTTAGCGTTTACATATTATACAGGATAATGGTACAAGCGTCAGCTGAATTAAAAATACTGTGATGGGCTTACTGTCATATATTTACACTATATTTATCTGTGTTTTCTACCAAGATACAAATATAATTAGATATACAAGAATTTTGCGTTGTACTTAGAACTCTGCTGATTGCAATATACAAAATTATCATCTATCCGGAGTTTCAGTTAATGTCGAATTTAATTCGTAGCTCTCCCCATTTAGATTCGCGTATACAGGTTTCGTTATTGTCGATACATGTTTCCTGTCATTTGAAGCCAAATTCACGCTGAACGAATATTCCCCTCTTTCACCTTTGTATACCATAACGGGTCTGGTGACGTAGTATTTTTCGTAAGGAGCTTCAAGGTCTTGGCCGGGATATACAAAAACCTGAAAGGAAGAAAGCATTATCATAAGATGGAATCCTTATTCTCTATAGGTGTCTATAACGAGCATCAAAAGTCTAGTCTAATCGGAAGCAATCACTCTAACCTAGTGCAGTAATAGTATTACGATAACTGAAGCAAATGGTGTAGTTATAAAAATAGAACTTCGAACGCATATACCTATTTGTAAGTCAAATTGTTTTAGTGCAAACAGGGAAAGACTTTCCCAAGTAGGCAGCACTCATTTAAAAGCAGTTAGTGGAAAATGAAATGCACATAGTAAAAGTTTCAGCTTTTAGAACTTATAAAGGGAAAGTTGTTAAACTTTCGCACCCAGCCACCTAAATTCTCGCAAAAGCACCTCTTGCACCCCGAAAATGGATATTTACATATTAAGTAGTTAGACTACATGAAGAGTTATTATCCTTAACATTTAGGGCGCTCGAAGGGTGGGTATATTCGAGAAATTATTAATTAGGCACTCAATTTTCAATGTTGATAACTATCAAATAAAGTTATTTGAACTTTTTGCTATGTAAATAATTTAGTATTTAACCTCGATTTATCGTGACTACTTGTAGGGCTTCGCAGGGCTCAACGATTTTCTCAAATTAAATGCAAGCTCAATATTAAAGCATATGCTTAACTGGATGAAGACTCACATTTATATCTAGCCGATATGGAAAATTGTTTAATGTAGGTTTGTTGTGAGGTGTGAATGATACTCTGAAATTTAATCTAGAAAAATACGAGGATGTTGTTATTAAAGATAAAATGGTTTTATTTTATTAATTGGGGTAAAATTATAACTATCTGACCGATCATACCAGATAATGAAATACGAGAACATCAAAGTTAAATTGAAACCTGTAAGTAGTATATTAATGGGGGACTGAGGAGAGGCAAATGAGGTGACCTTGATAAAATGCGACGTAGTTATTCATCTAACTCCAAGAGCACTCTCTTTCATGAGGTTTTATATGTGACCTTGATAAAATACGAAGCGGTTATTCAACGAACTCCAAGAGCACTCTCTTCTATGAGATTATAACCCAAGGTCAACATATGAGAACTTATTTCATGATGAGAGTGTTTACTTATAATTCAATGCGCGCGTAGAAAGAAGCAATGTTAAGAGACCTGCATTACAATCTTATGGAAGAGAGTGCTCTTAGAGATCGTTTAATAACCGCGTCGTATTTTAACAAGGTCACATATAAAACCTCATGAAAGAGAGTGCTCTTGGAGTTGGATGAATAACTGCGTCGTATTTTATCAAGGTCACCCCTTTTGCCTCTCCTCAGTCCCCCATTAAAATACTTCTCCTGTAGAAATTCGCAAAAAATCCAAATGTAGAACTTCTTTTATTTATAGAATAATAATCCAGGTAAATATAGAGTTCTGTATTAACTTTAGCAAAGAATATATAAGATAGTAACGCTACATAGTGTATATTCTTATAATCTACGTACGCATATCAATTGCGTCAGTCAGTCTTGTATTCTCTCTATATATGCTGGGTTGGTGTAGGTTCATATTATGTATATAATGTTACAATAACAATGCCAGTTCAACAAGGTTGACCTAACCTTGTCACCCGTGTCTAGTATCGCGTTCATCGGAGTTAAACAATAATATTACGTGTAATGGGTAATGTAAATATCCTTCGTCTAGACCTCGAACTAGTCGGGTTGCCTTCACGATCTAATTTATGAAATACTGAGTGTTTTCCTGATACACTACACCTCCCCTCTTTTGGGAATGATCCTTATTTTTGTTGTGGCAAAAATGAGGACATTCGAATAAACCTAATTTGTACACGTTCTAAAATGTAAAAGATAAACTATACAACATCATGTGCGACTTTATGCGGTTACATAATAATAATAATGAACAAATAATAAAATGTCAAAAATGTTTATATCTTGTTAAAAATAGTATTGTTTTTTTTTACTTGGCTGGTAAAATACCAACATTATATATTAAATATTGCAATAATAATGAATATTTCTAGTCAATATGAGCGACTATTGCACAAATTCGACTTTCTTAAAGTTCTTGACTGTTTTGCTTTGTTTTGCTTGGTTGGAATTTTTTTTGTTGGCTGGCCAGCCCAAATGCAAAGAAGCGTTAAAATAATTAAAATTCTAAGAAATATATACGTTAAAAGTAGAAAAATATATACATAAAGTAGAAAAAAATATATACATTAAAGTAGTAAGAAACTTACATTATACCTTATACATACGTCATTCAAAATATACATTGTGTTATATGTTATTCTAACGCACTGCACTTGTCCAATGTTCTGTCACTCGCGTAAGTGTTCTCCGGCACTGCTTAAAACTAATTTACAAAAAAAGATAAAAGTATGGAGATTGAGTTTACAGATTCGCCAACGGTTGAATTCGATTTTTATGTACAGTTTGTTTTTTACCCGTTGCGTCTTATATTGTGCAATTTACTCCCTCTATATTCGTTATGGATAAAGGACCTTTGTACCAAGGATCAAATTTTGTTCGGTTTTCGTTGTTTATTACAACTAGATCACCTGGTTTAAGCTGTAATTGATTAACTTTTTAATCGTAGGTCAGTTTACGCAACTCTTGCTTTTGAGATATACTGTCGAGCGCGAATGTTTGTTGCTTGTATCAGGTATCGAACTTCCTGATAATAAGCGTCCACATCGTATACAGGGTCAATTTTCTCTCCTAACAGATTTTCAAGCAATTCCGCTTTTCGTGCAAACACTAACTCAAATGGAGTATAGTTGTGATATGCACTGGGCGTAGTGTTATAACAGAAACTGTAATATTTGATTAGTTCGTCCCAGTCGATTTTTGCTTCATTAATATACATGCGTACATATTCGTTAAGAATTTCGCTCACATCCTCCAATGCTTTGACTATGGTACGCCGTTGAAAATTTGTGATTTATGTTAAATAATTCCGTCAATTGGTGCAATACCTCATTCCTGTACTCTGTACCCATATATGTTCTTATCTCTTTTATTGGTCCATATGTGAGTATGAATTCGTCCATTATGGCTTTTGCAATTGCCTTCGCTTCCTTGTTTGGTACTGGTACTATTTTTACATATTTTGTTAACTCGCATTGGATCGTAACTGCGTATTGATTGTTTTTAAATGTTTTCTGGAACGGGCCAATTGTATCAATGCATACGATGTCGAAAACTCTCTGTGGAGTAGGTGTAATAATCATAGGTTCCACATGAGTCACTTTCTCTTTGTTTAATTGACATTTGACACAATTTCTTACGTAATTTGCTACATCTTTTGACATTCGTGTCCAACGATATTTAGTTCCCAATTTTTAAGTAGTTTCTTCTGTCCACAGTGTCCTCCCATAAGTGGATCATCGTGGAGTTGTCTAATTAAGTTTGTTTTCTCGTCGCGACTCGAGATAACAACCCCGGTTCCTTATACAAAATAATATTTAAATTCTTCAACACCTTATTCCATATTTCCTTTAATTTATTTATTGTGCACATTTTAAATATTTGGTCGTTTGCTTTTAGCTTAACCTTATTAATTTCATGATCGCTAGCCATTGATTCGAGCTTAGACAAAATTGTCGCTAGAGACATATTGCCATTAGTGATCATAATTGTAATTTGTGGCGTTGGATCGATCTTTTCTCCTCAAGACTATCCTAAGATAGTTGGGCTCATTGTCGAATTTTACCATACGTAATTTAATTATACTGAATTTATCTAGGGTTTCTAGAATTTTAGGTTCTGAAATATGAACTTTTGGTTTTTCAATATTTTTTGTTTCTTCTTTATTATCTTTCCTTGACATTGCTCTCGATATTGCTAATACTTGTACGGACTTATTCGCTATTTCTTTTAATTCGTCCACGCTGATTCTGGACAAGGCGTCTGCTCCCACATGGTCTTTCCCTTTTATGTAGTTTACTTTAAAGTCGAACTCTTCCAAATCGAGTCTCATTCTAGTCAATTTTGACGATGGGTTTATCATTGCAAATAGGTAAACCAGTGGTTTGTGGTCGGACTTGACTAGGAATGTCTTCCCGTATAAATAAGCTCTAAAATGCTTTATTGCCCAATGTATAGCGGCTAGTTCTTTCTCTATTGTTGCCTTATTTGCTTCTCCTTTCGTAAATGCTCTAGAGGCGTATGCAATGGGTAGATCTTTTCCCTCGAAGTTCTGCGATAGAACTGCTCCACATGCCTCTTTTGATACATTCGTAGTCAAAATAAATTCTTTCCTAATATCGGGGTACTGTAGAATTTTTGGGTCTATTAGAGCAGTTTTAAATGCATTTTGGCACTCCTGTGACCAGTTAAATTGAACATTTTTCTTGGTAAGCATATTTAACGGCCTTGCAATGCGTGCAAATTCAGGGATGAATCTACGATAGTAGTTACAAAATGCAATAAAACGTTTCGCTTCGTCGGCATTCTTCGGGGTTGAATATTTGTTTACTATATCGTATTTAGAGTCGTCTGGTAGAATGCCTGCGCTGGTAATTTTGTGTCCTAAATATGTTACTTCGTTTTGAAAGAATGCACATTTTTCTGGATTTAATTTTAAGTTGTGTTTCCTGCATGTCTCAAAAACGCTTTTTAAATTTTTAAGATGGTGGTTTTTCGAACAACCGATTACTATGATGTCGTCCATGTACAGAAAAACTTTTTCGGGTGTAATGCCTGCGAATGCGATGTTCATCATTCTCTGAAAGCTATTAGGGCTAACTTTTAAACCGAATGGTAGTCTGGTGAATCTGAAAATTCCTGTATCCGTGCTGAAAGTAGTGACATCTCTCGATTTTTCTTCCAGCGGGATCTGATCAAAACCTGCTTTCAGATCTAGGGTTGAAAAAAATTTGGCTCTTCCTAGTTGATCTAATATGTCATCTATTCTAGGCAAAGGAAATTTGTCGGCCACTAGCATATTTTGATTTATAACCCTAAAATCTACGCAAAATCTCCACGCTTTTTTGCCATTTGATGATTTCTCTGGAACGAGTAATATCGGGCTGTTGTATTCAGCTGTTGATGGTTCAATAATTTTGTCTTCTAGCATTTTTTGCACTTGATTGTTTATTTTGTCTTTTTGAGCATGCTGTATTCTATAGTTCTTGATGTACACAGGATTTTGGTCCGTCAACTTTAATGTTTGTTTATAGGTTTATGGTTAATTTTTCTGTACTTAGAGCAAAAATAACGGAAAATTCTTTACATAGAGCAATTGTTTCAGTTTTTGTAAGTCTGGTATCTGCTTGTTTAGTTCTTGTTGTAAGACTGATTCTCTATTTTCTATTGTAGTATCTATGTTGTAAATCTGATAGTTTTCTAAACTTTCAGTTTCTATGTCTTCGTTTTTATTGTGACACTTTCGAGCGTTGTGTTTAAAATTCTCACAAAAGGACTTTCTTCAGAAACGATTGAGGATGCTATAAAAACACCTGGGGATATTTCTTTGTTTAAAACCACTGAACTTCCTTTTAAGCGTTTCAGGTTTTTTATTTTTCTTATTATTTCACAACTTGGAGGAATTGTGAGGACGTCTTCTGATGGGCCTGAGTGGATGGGTAGGTTTACGAACCTATTTCCAACTTTTACGGCCATCATCCAGTTGGCATAATCTAGGTGACATTGATTTTTTGCTATAAAGTCTCTACCTAGGATTTCATCTCCGGGAATAGGAAAATCGTCGTTGACTACATGAAATTTGTGGATTACTTGATATTTTCTGAAGTAAACTTTTGTTTTTGTAGTACCTATTGATGCTGTCGCCCCATCTGTGACTCCTTTTATTTTGCAGACTTCGGTTTTGTTTATTACCTGCAGTGGGTTTATTTTCTTTCTTTTGAATAGTGATATGTCCGCGCCTGTGTCTATAAGAAGTACAATCGTGCCATTTCCGGTCATTTCTGAGTTAATAGATACAAAGTTCGAAAGTGTGAGGTCTAAATTAAAGATATTTACGACCCCCTTGCTGGACCTAGCTGAGGGTCCTCGGAGTTTTCCAGGTTATCTTCTATTGCCAGCTGCCTTACGTATCGGTCGTTTCCTCTAGGCATATACTGCTGGTTTCCCCTGGCTCTATTCGCATAATGATTAGCTCTGCCTCTGTAGGTATGATCATTTCTGTTGTTGTTACTCTGTTGTTTTCTCCAATTATTTTCTCGTCTGTCGTACTGTGCATTACTTGAGAGATAACTACCTCGATAATTACCTCTACTGCCTCTTCTAAATGTGCCATGCCATTTGATTGGGTGAAATGGCCTTGTGTATAACACTGAGTTTGCTGGTGTCTCGTCGTTTATGTTTAAGAATTTAGACAATGCTTCTTGACAATTGTTGAATGTTCAAACTTAGCCTTTTCTGAGGTTGAGTTCGTTATTAGGGCCTTAACTGTTGCGTTTGTAGCGTAGGTTTCGGCTAGTGTTACTGGGACTCCTTCGTGGATGTAGGCTCTCTTTAGCCTTTGTCCAGGCCTTCGATCTCTGTGGCAAACCTGGATTTATCTTTGTTGCTTTGTTTGAGGCCGAACAGTTTTGCACTGGTCATTTGTGAGCTTTCTACCCTAATTCCTGTTTTAAGTTTGTCTATTATTGAGGTTAGGGTGTCACTCGCTTCTACTAAGTCCCTGGCTTTCCCAATTAATCTCGTCTTTATGTAGGCTACTGCGTTGGCTTCGTGGTTTTCTGAATTTACTCGTAGGAGTGTAAGGGCGTCAATCACGGTCTGTAATTTATCGGGTGAGCCATCGAATTCTGTTGGGAAAATTTTGCTTGCTAAATTGAAAAATTCAGCGTTTGTCATAGCCATTTTGCAATCTGTTTGCGTATCTTCTTCTGATTCGGCTTCTTCTATGTCTTCTTCTAATACTTCAGGGTCAATATATTCGATACACGAAGTAGGAATCTTATATAGGGCTTTCAACACTTGATACGCTCTTATTACTTTGTCCCTTATTGAAGTAAAAAGTTTCTTAACAGTAAGTATTTGTTCATCGCTTAGAGTTTTGTACACTGAACGAACGACTTTGATAAATTTATTGTATAAGTTTAGTAAATTATCACGAATTATATAAAATACTGTGCCAAAATAGAGCAAAAGTAAAATAAAATTAATAAAATATATACGTAGTGTTTCAGTCGTATGGATCCCCCAATAAATAGTCATAGTATAACGGTATAGATATCATATGTGTAAAAATAAATCGTAATAATAATCGGTATCGGAGATAATAATGGTAATATTAGTAAGAATAATATAGATTATAGTAGGAATATGGTAAGAACAATGCTAATAATAAATAGTAAAAAATAATAATATGCTGAATAATAAAATGTAAAATCGTAAAATTGAATAGTTCACTGTTCACTTAAATTTTACAAAAATGTCTTACTCATCTGCAACTGCTGTCCTATGAGCTGCTAAACTTCGGCTGCCTGAGCCCTGATGACCATACTTCTGGATATTTGCCGCTTTACTCCCTTCCGGTAAGCGGCTCTCAGTTTTAGGAATAAAACTGCCATAGCTGCTGCCACCAAAGCGTATATTGCTACCCTCATGTCCATCGGCATCCTGATTTCTTCCTGTTCCACTATGAAGTTGGAGTTCACCACACCTGTATCGGTGACCTCCGCTTGCTTAGAGTTGGCTGTACCCATATTACACAGAATTCACCGCCGCACACTTAAAACTCACGACACACGTTGCGAATGGCAGGATCGCCATGTAGAACTCCTTTTATTTATAGAATAATACTCCAGGTAACCATAGAGTTCTGTATTAACTTCAGCAAAGAATATATGAGATAGTAACGCTACATAGTATATATTCTTGTAATTTACGTACGCATATCAATTGCCTCAGAAAGTCTTGTATTCTCTCTATATATGCCGGGTTGGTGTAGGTTCATATTATGTATATAATGTTACAATAACAATGCCAGTTCAACAAGGTTGACCTAACCTTGTCACCCTTGTCTAGTATCGCGTTCGTCGGAGTTAAACAATAATATTACGTGTAATGGGTAATGTAAATAACCTTCGTCTAGACCTCGAACTAGTCGGGTTGCCTTCACGATCTAATTTATGAAATACCGATTGTTTTCCTGATACCCTACACAAACTACACAATATTTCTACAATTTTACGAGTATGAATAAATAGCTTTGCTTTTGATGCATTACGGGAAATTTGTCTTCCAGTACTTTGATATGACCTTTAGGTTAGTCAGCAGTTTATGTTTTTTCATGGTAGATTTTAAGGTAAAATTTGGAAAAGTATTCAGCAAATATTTATTTTTAGTAATCCCGATGTCATCAATTCTCTTCTTGTGATAATAATATGCATCAGGTTTTAATAATTCCAAATGCTACAAGTTTTGTGTACAAGCAAGTAATTTACTGGTAATGCCAGAGTAAATTTTTATCAAGAAAAGGAAATTAACTTCGCAACTCGCCCCATTAGGTCGACAATATCCTTTATACCCTACCGTTAGTTACTTGCATTTAGTTTATGTTTAGTTGCGCCATGTGAAAGCAATAATTTCTGCTGGACCATAAATTCGCCAATAAAACAAGCAACGTGTTTATCATGATAGCTCTTACGTAAAGGAGCACTCCAAAATAGGAAATATAAACACCGCGCTTGTAGAAGTTAGTTTAACAACTCGGGAACACTCCTGCACGTCACCGCAGGCCCGAAGCCGTAACTCAGTTTATTCTTCCACATGTCTTCCTGTCCCGTCTCTCTGTTTATTATACCTAATATTTTACTCCATGTCTGCGTTCTAGGTATTACATATAAATCATCGTCGCCACATTATATCTCTTCATAAAAAGTGTACAGAATGGTCTCTAAATTAATGGGAAAAATTGAGCAGATGATTTACAACTTATTTGAATGATGTGTGAGTGAATAACGTGCAGTTGTGCTCCTCGTTTTCCTAATTTTTCTCACGCTGTTTTAACTTGTTAAATTTGAGTTATACTCAATAAAATAGTCCCTTGTGTCAACGTTGTTAGTTTCAGTGTGACAGTTATCGCTGAGTTATTCAAGAAATTAAGCAATTCTTTTTAAGTGTGGCTTCTAACCTTATTTTGTGTTATTACATTGCGATATAGTCGTGAGCTCACTATGCCGCCGAAGCGTACTGTATCTGTCACTACGGATAATCCCAGTCCCGAAATGGAGGAGTTGATGAATAGAGTTTGCGCTAGACTGGAAACTAAATTGTCGAAAAAAATAGATGATATGGTGAAGACAGTGTCCTCCAAAATTGATGATCTTTAAGTCACATCAGTTCTCTTGCTAATACTAATCTCAAGTCAATAAAGTGTCTGGAGTAAAGAGTGGAGATGTTGCAGCAACAAACCAAGAAAAACAGCTTGAGACTAAATGGTGTGACGGAGGAACTGAACGAAGACGTATTGGGTGTTGTTAAAACAATTATTTTTAGTGACTACTTGAAAGTTCCCTGCAAAACTTCTGACTTTGACTCGGTGTTTCGCGTTGGAAAGTCTGATAATAATGATCGTCCCAGGACTATATTAGTTAATTTTTCCAATAATATTCTGCACAGTGCGGCATTTACCGCTAAAAAATTGTTAAAAGGATCTGGCTACTCGTTGTATGAAGATCTGTCTAAGGTGCGGTATGATTTTCTTGTGGCTTCTAAAGAAAAGTTCGGTAATAATATGGCTTGGTCTGCTGGTGGTAAGATATTTGTTTGGCGCAATCAACAGAATAAAAAGCGGCCCATAATATCACCATTTTTTGGTTTAGGTGATTTAGCTGTTTCATTCTTTAGGAATTATTTATCTAAAAGGTCTCAAATAGTGGCTTTTAGCAATAACTATTCCGATGTCGTGACGCTTAAAAGGGGTGTTCCTCAGGGATGCGTTTTAGGGCCATTGTTATTTTTATTTTATAGTGCTGACATTTGTAGTATTCTACAATCATGTTCTTTTCATCAATATGCGGATGACACACATGTTTGTGTTGAACTACAGAGAATCATAGACAAAAATAAAATTGAATGTTTTTCTAAAGAGGTACAGGTGCAGCCTCTGGTAAAAAAAGGTTCATGTCAAACCATTCCAGTAAAAACAACTTAGAGTGCCACGCAGACAGCATTGGTGCTATCTGAACGTGAAGTTCAAACTGATTCAATACCTTTTGTTAACATTGACATAACCACCTCTTTAAATAAAAAAAACTAGTAGACTTACAAGATCAGAATGTCGAGCTACAAAATCAAATACAGGAGAGTGAAGAATTTGTAATCAATCTGGAACAGCAGATTGAAGTGTTTCAGAGTCGATCTTGGTCGATTTTCTGAACAAAAAGAGATGTGCTCTTAGGCACTGAAATTTACCATTGGGCTAGTTCTAAAGTCATTTTGTAAATAAAACAAAAAGCTTTAGCATTATAAGAATATTTTAATAAGTTACTTTACTTGAAAATAACTAGAAGCTCATAAATACACAAAATATAAACACTGAATAATTGTACGTAGTCAGTGCTGCGATATGAACAAAATCAGTCGAGGCAAATTTCGACCTTGAAAAATATGACATAAATAATACTCTTAAAAACTAAAGCATTGCGTAAACAGTTGTAATACTACACTAATATATGATTATAAACATAACCTTGAAGCTATGTACAGTTAAATGTCTGTTATGAGTTCCTGCGGAACAGCTACTTATCAACTATGTTAGCTGATTTAGCTTGATATAAAATACAACAATATACAAGCAATAATAACAGGATTAATATTACCTTAAAGTCCACCTAAGCTAATATGTACACTATGAACACCATTGACGACAAACGTTCAATGTTCAGGAGGTTATCTTCTAACACTGGGGGAAAGTCACTTTAAAAAACACTAGATCTATGGCTAGCTTCTACTTACAATGTAGTTCAATTTCTTGCAAACAAGAATGACTGGAATGTAATGGTTTGACTGGTATGCAGTTAGTGCATATTGACATGACATGAATGCCTTGTGAATGCGGCTTATTGGTGCAGGCATGAATGATTAGTAAGTATGCTATGCAGGTAAGCTGAAATCCGCGTATGGGATGTAGCATTGTGATAGCTTAAGTATATTGGCAGACTCGTGCCTTTTAATCCTTATATGTGAATAAGGCATGAGTAGGTATGCAGACTAGTGCAGAGTAATCCTTATATTAGAATAAGGCAAGAGTGTAGCAACCCAGTGGTACACTCGTGATATAGAATGTTGAAAATCCCATGGACAATACCATTGGGGACTGTGCAGCGCATGGCACAGCCTTTGAGAATTAGAGATCAGTGGGTCTCCATAATGGCAGTAAAGATGCCGTGAAATACCTTTTTGTAGGCTTTGTGAGAATGTGATTGTAAACATGTTCGTTTACTTACTTGAGATTTCGAGACTAGGCTCTATTGAGTGTGATGTGGTTCGAGACAGGGCTCGATTGTACAACTCCCATGGATGAGACCAATTGGGACGCCATTGCTCGGCGTGAGACTCATGAGAATAACGGCAGTATGTTTGCCAATAAATACCTTATTGTAGGCTTGATATAAAGATGATTATGCCGGGATATCACTATGTCACTTGAGTAAAGAACTAGAGAGATTATGAGGTCTCAAAACGTGAAAACTTCTCGGCATGGCGGCTAGCGCCAGCCGGCTAGAGACGGGGTGCGTCTTTTGCGACTTACATGGCTGGGGTTCAAGACTGGACTTTGTACTCAATACTGAATTCTAGAACGTGGGAACTAGATCAACTTGAAGAAGTTGTTATCGCCCCTTTTGGTGGGAGAAGATGCACCGCTTCGGGCATGGAAAGGGCAATAATGTAAATAAAGAGATATTGTGTAAAAACTTAACATGACCGGTTGTCTAAATTAATATTATGAATTTTAATACAAATCCGATTGAAATCTGCTGATTAGTTTTCATGAAATTTGAATATGAAAGATCTGATTTTTAGGGAATTTTAGTTTGGGTGAACTGGCTATCCTGTAGAATGCGCTGTGATTGGTCGACTCGGTCGCCGGGGTATAGCGGGAAGCGCTATGATTGGTCAGATGAGTTTAGGATGCGCGACCGGCTTCAGATGAGTAAAGGTGGTTACAACAGATGGCGCTAGTAATACCGCCCGGATAAAGCGCGAAGCGCTATGATGGGTAGGAGGCCTTTTGAGGACGCTTAACTTTTAGCTTTCTAGACTATCTAGCGCAGTGGATAAACGTGGTAAACAAGAGATGGCGTTAGTAGTATCGCCAAGGTTTTAAATTGTTTGGAATGCGAGGACAGTGGCGTGGAATGTTAAATTGTACAAAAATTAAATCGTTAGATTTGAAGACGTGTTCAAAAATGGGTTTTGAACATGAAGGCCTAAAAATAACAAAAGATGATATGTTGGACACACTGCCAATGCTCCAAGCAGACAACAAAATATATGCAGAGGAACATAAAAAGTAAAAACTAGGAATCAGCTTAGCAGATAAACTATCTGAAGTTGGTAAAGCACAGGAAAAACTTGAAACAAATAAAGTGAAGCAGAAGAAATTGGATAAAGTAGTAGAAGTTCAACTATGTGAATAAAAGAACAAAATCTTAGTTTTAACTGACGAATATGGCAAATACCTATATAATCAGATAATCACTTGAAGAAGGTTTTTTCAAATGATTCAAGTTCTATGTAAACCTCAGGCATTTTTTACGGAAGTAACCAAACATAATTCTGCATTTTCTGATTTAGGTGTTAGTTATTACGTAATTGTCCTGGCCGGTTTTAATAACAATAATATTAGTTTAAATGAAATAACAAAATTGTCTAACCAGTGCATTTATACAAACCTCATTATTTGTTCAGTACCTGCAAAGCAGGAGGAATACTTTCCCTTTAAAAACATTCTTTCAGTCAACAATAATATTATGGAACATGTCAAACATCTAAGAAAATTCACTAATAGTATTGGTTTTATAGATTTGTTTGACAAATTTGGATATTCTGATTACGCTGTTAGAAGCATATTTTTAAACAGTAAAGGTTTATTAGCTGTCTTTTTACATAATGCTGTTAGTTCTTTTAAAAAAGCCCCATCTTGCACCTTTTTAAAATCAATTACACCGGCAAAAAATTGTGCGGAAGAAAACTCTGATCAAATATTTCATGATGATATTAATATATCTGAGAATATATCTTTTTTAGAACTAACCAAAGTAAATACAACATTAGAGTTTTAACCTTAAATATCCGCTCTGTTAGATACAAGATTGATGAGCTTAGTATATTTCTTGATGATTTGAACTATCCTGAATTATTAATATTAACAGAGCATTGGTTGGAACCCGACGAAATATTTAACATTCCTGGGTATTATGTTGTTTCAAAGAACAGTAGATCAACAAATATAGGCTATGGTGGTACATGTATATTGGTAAGCAAAGGCTCTGATTCATATTTTAAACTAGAAAACGTAAATAAATATGATTATTTGTATATAGAAAAATTTTATGAATTTTCTCTAGCACTTGATAGGAGAGAAAATATTTATGTTCTATGTGTATACCATCCTCGTACAGCAGATTTAACTAGTTTTTTAATAAATTCAGAAAGCATTTTATTAGACTTACCACCAAATAGCAAAATTATTTGTAATGTGGTTTTCGTCCAGAAATATCTTAATTAAAAGTCAGTTTTCAGCTTGTTTGGACTTTATTGTTAAGCTTTTAAATCAAAAACCAACGTTTCGATGCATTCCGCATCATTCTCAAGGCTAAAAAAGGAACAAAGAACGTTATACGCATTTCAACACCGTTCAACATTTAGACAGTTTCAAAAAAAAACAGTGCAGGAATTATACAAACAACCGACATACAAATAGGTAAGGTAGTTTACTATAATTAGTATAAGTACACAGCGTCCTTATTGTTTTTTATCGATGTTTTAATGTTTTTTATTGCGTTTAATTGATCGCTTCGATGTTGTGTTATTTATTAGTTCTCTAAGTTGTTACGTTGTATGTCGGTTGTTTGTATAATTCCTGCACTGTTTTTTTTTGAAACTGTCTAAATGTTGAATGGTGTTGAAATGCGTATAACGTTCTTTGTTCCTTTTTTAGCCTTGAGAATGATGCGGAGTGCATCGAAACGTTGGCTTTTGATTTATAAGCTTAACAATAAAGTCCAAACAAGCTGAAAACTGACTTTTAATTAAAATTATTTGTACTGGTGATTTTAATTTAAATTACAATAATGATAATTTAGCTTGTACAATCGCTTTAAAAAATTTAATGCTTTCCTATGTCTTGAAAATGTTTGTTTACTCTCCAACTAGGATAACAGATAAGACTGCCACTACTATAGATTAATTTTGTACCAATTTTAATCACGACAGTATCGAATGTCAAGTGCTTTCTAACAATCTTTCTGACCACGAGACATTATTTTCCAGTTTTCCATTGCAAAAACTACCTATAAAAAAAAATAAATTCAGAGAAAGGGTTGAAGCGATAAACTGGCAATTGGTGCTTAACTCTGACAGACCTATATATACCTTTCACTCATTAGTTCAAAAAAATTTCCTTCAAGGCTTTCCTTTGCGCAGAATGCGAACAAGAAAATGAGCTGGATAACTAGAGGCATTAAGATTTCCTCACAAAACCTCAGATCCATGTATGTAATACGAAAATCTACAAATAATGAGTTTTTTCTAAATATTTCAGTTCGTACCGTTATATATACAAAAAAACAGGATTGAAAAATCGCAAGACAAGGCCAAAGAAGCTTGGGCTATTGTAAATGATCTCAGAGGTAAGAATGATGTGTTAAAACAAACCGCTCATTTAATGTCGAAGATCTAAATGATTTTTACTGTACAAAAGGAAGAAAACTTATCTCAGATATCAAATCAGATTGGGATCCAATAAAAAACTTGTCGAGGGTATACATAAATGAAACCTTTATATTGGCTGACACAGAAAAAACATAAATAAAAAAGGTATTAAGTGAAATTAAAACTAACTCTGCAGGTATAGATGAATGTCTAAAAATATTTTCCAAAATCTGAATGATGCAGTTTTGGAAGCACTTGCTTACTCAATTAACACTGCTTTAGTGATTCCTTTGCATAAGTCGGGATCTTTTACGGACCCATCTAATTTTAGACCAATTTCCCTTCTTAATACATCATCAAAAATTATTAAAAAATTGGTAAAGATAAGAATGATGGAATTTATAGAAAGGCATAAAATTCTTAGTGTAAGACAATTTGCTTACCAAAAATCTAAAAATACTAACGATGCAATTTTTGCATTTCTAGAAAACCTTTATCTGAAACTTAATGACAAGAATGTTGCATCCGCAATCTTTTGCAATTTTTCAAAGGCATTCGACTGTGTCAATCATTCTCTGCTGCTTAAAAAAATTGAAATTTAAGGTTTTAGAGACATATCGGGGTCCTTTTTTAAGTCATATTTAACAGGATGATATCAAAAGGTTAAGAATAGTACATCATTCTCTTCAACATAGGAGATTGATGCTGGCGTTCCCCAAGGCTCAGTTTTGGGCGCTTTTCTATTCCTCTTGTATATAAATGATTTAAACCTTGTAGGTATTAAAGGACTCTTAACTATTTTTGCAGATGATACAACAATCTTATGGCATCACGAGGATGAACATACTTTAAAGGAAATTGTGCAAAATGATATACAGCTGATTAAAAAATGGTATGATGCAAATTATCTGTGCCTTAATATTGACAAGACTAAAGTAGCAGGCTTTAAGATGGATTTTGATATTCTAAATCTAGATAAACAATAAATTGAACAAAGGCAAAATGTAAAATTTCTTCACACAAAATAATATTCTCTTGCCACATATGAAAGTCAATATGCTCTTGGAATAACGTCAATTCCCTCAGTTTGAGAACTCTTTCCTGAGGTGAAGACATTCTTCTCTCCACACAAAGTAATATTCTTTTGCCACATATCAAAGTCAATATGCTCTTGGAATAACGTCAATTCCCTCAGTTTGAGAACTCTTTTCTATGTGTGTTGGAATGTTCATTGATAACCAATTAAAATGTACAGAACATGTTATAAATTTAAATAAAAAAATCTCAAGTGGTTATGCTATAAGGAGGACATATTTTGACCTGGGATCTATAATGGCTAGAAAGGTATATTTTGCCCTAGTAGAATCACATCTGCGCTATGGAATCGCCAGCATCTACTTCAACCAGTCTTTTATCATACAAAAGCGGTGCTTGAGATATGTCTGCAGAGCAAAGCTGAGGACACACTGTAAACCACTATTTCAAAGAGAAAAAAATTTAACAGTAGTATCTCTATTTATACTTGGAACTGTGTGTATTATATTTAAAAAATACAGGAGTAATGCAGGTTTACATGAATATGCAACTAGAAATAGTTCAAATATTCCTCTGATCATTCCCAAATTTGCACCGACAAGAAACTCTGTAATTTATCGAGGTATTAAAATATACAACCAGTTGCCCGTGAATATAAAAGCTATTGATGATCTTAATAGATTTAGAATGATGGCTAAGGATATGCTGGTTAATACGGCCTATTATCATCTGGATGAATATTTTGATGACAGATAAATCTATGGTTGTGATTATATGTTTGAGGATATGTATATGTATGTATATGTTATTTTACCTTAAACTATTGTAATAACTTGATGTGATTCTATTTTATTTTATTTTGTTTATTTTATTGTTTGACCGTAATTTTAATAGTTTTAGTATTTTTTATTCTTAGGCGATCAATGTTATAATTAGGAAATGTATATGTTTTTTGTTTATTGTAAATACTGAGGTTTACACCTAATACTGCTTTGTCAATGAAAATTTTATCTTTTCGGACAATAAAGCATATTTTGATTGATTGATTGATTGAAGTTTATTATTCATTTGGTTTGACTGAGCTTGGGGATGCTGTGCATAGGATTAATAGGGATTTAAAGCTTTTGTGGGATATATCTGCTGCACATGGTTTGATACTTAATGGGCCAAAGACGGAAATGTTGCTTTTTGGCAGTCAGAAAGGTATTATTGTTTCTAGTCCTGACTTTAGGATTTACTTTAATGATCAGCTACTTGCTGTGCTACTAGGCCTGTGGATTGATGTTGATCTCCGTTTTAAAACTCATGCTATCAAAATAATTCATAAAGCGTATTGCGCATTGAGATCCCTTTATATTCATAAATATATTCTGAGTAAGGAACTAAGATTAAAACTTTGCGATTCTTTAGTTTTGTCTCATCTTGCCTATTCCGGCATCATTTATTGGCCAGCCATTTTTCAGCGAGTTCAGAACTCCTGTATTCGTTTCTCATACAACTTACGTAAATATGATCATATTTCTGCTAGTTTTTCTGATCCTGGATGGTTAAATCTTGAGGAGCGTTTTCGGCTTCAATATGCCCGTTTTATATACAAATTAAATACAACTACCTCTCCTCCATACTTAGCCGCTAAGATTAATAGGTGGAGCGAGACTCATCAACGTAATACTCGCCATTGTAATCTTTACAGCGTGCCCAAACATTCAACTGCATTTTTTCAACGATCTTTTAGCTACAATGCGGCTAGACTGTTTAACTTGATCCCTTTGAATATTAGGCCTCTTCCTTCCATTGGGTCTTTCAGTAAGCAACTTAGAAAGTTTGTTGTGGCAAAGAGATTTTTTATTCCTATTTAGTTTATCTTCTTACATTTAGGTATTTGGAATTGTATTTCTCTTTTTTTTAATTATTATAATTAGAATTATTTTTTCTCTTTAGTGTGGTGGTTCTACATAATAGCGCAGATTGCGAGTAGCGCCACCATAATAGTTATTAGGTCTCTATTTTGTAACCTATTTTATTAAATAAAGGCATTTATTATTATTAGTATTGTTATTATTATTATTATTATTATTACTATTATTATTATTATTATTATTATTATTATTTATATTTTAAGACGAGAAGCTCTATTAAAGCCCCGAAGAATCTGAAATTAGCGAAAATGCTTCTTTATGCTTTATGGCTCCGGATAGTACACACATGTAAATCTGAATCAAAATTGAAATCTCCCATTTGTTATCTATCACAACGAATTTTGAAACGCGGGCGTGAGATCCTTTGCACGTAGGCTACCAATCTGAGCCCATTGTACGTCCACTCACATACCAATCCAGCCTCGTAGACCGGCCTTTCTAGCGAAGGCACACAGTTTTCTTTTTTCTTATGCCCGCCGAATTCAGCACGCAGGTTCCGAAGTGTACCTCTTACCCTAGCCAAAGCTGGACAGTCAATATAGACATGAGCAGAGAATTTCTCGTCCTCCATGCACCACCTGAATTTCGTATTTTCATTGATCCGCAGCAGCTACATATGCCTGTTCATGCGGCAATGTCATGCGAGGAGCCCTGTCGCAAGTCCCATGTCCCTCCTTTTCATTTCCATAAAAACCTTCACCCTAACAAGCCCTGGATCTATCAAGAGAACACCAGCTTGCTTCGTTCCGCTAGTAATCTGCCATATAGATCCTTGATCTGCTGTTTTATTGCGTTTCTTAGGATAACGGTGGACTTCTGTAGGTTAACCTATTTTAGGCTTAAATCCCATTGAACGCATTGCGAAACCTTGTCATGTCAGACGATCGGCCCCCTCGTGCCCCGGAATATTGTGTCTCGGAACCCATACGAGACTGACCTCATTATGCCCGGCCAAAGCCCCCAAGGCGTCTCTGCACTGCAGGTACAAATGCAGAATAAACTTTATCAGACTCAAAGGTCGACGGAGCAACTCTGCTATGCGAGCAAATGATATTGGTCTTTTTTCCGAAGCCTCTTTAACAGGTTCTTCTACCCGCATTTGAGGATCGCATACATTTCGGCCTGGAACACGATCGCATAAGTCTCAAGGGCGAAAGCAAGTTTCGTCCCTATGGTTTCTCCATATAGATCCGCTCCAGTGCCGTCTGTGCACCAGCACCAGACAATTTCAATAACCGGACGTGACGTGAGAGTTTCGGGCAATCATCAACCGCCCTTTTCCAGCTTCTGTGTCCCCTCGGGCAATTATTTTCCTTAGGTGACCAAAACCTTTCACTTTGTATACAGATTTCAAAGCCTCATGCTCCAGGGATAGGGGGAGGGGCGACAAACTACTCAGTTTCTCAACAGCCTCGGTGAGTAATGTTCTCATTGCACCTGAACTCCATGTACGCCAGTCTCTGAACTCTATCTAACAGAATCCTCGACGTGACCATTTGCTTTCCAGTTCCCCCATATGATGATAATGGGGTGTACTACAGCCATATAAATCTAATAAAAGATCCTCGACTGTAAGCCTCACAAGGGTCCAGAAGGCCTTTTACGAGCTTGTAGAACAATCGTCACACTTTTGATACTGCTGCATACACTCAATGTCATTTTAGAATCCAGTATGACCCCAAGATGCTTTGTTGACGCATTATAGCCCAAAGGCTGGCTGAGCAAGCTGAATTATTCAGCCTATGCTTCCTCGTAAAGAGTACTAGTTCGGCCTTGTTTCGGTTGGTTCTGAGCCTTTTACCCTGGCACCGTTTCTCTACCAGCTGGAGTGCTCTTTGTATGAGTTTTTCCGTGCAATTAATGACCTGGTCATCGATAACGATTGTAATCATCAGCATATGCTTGAGTGTAGAATCCAACCTCATTCAGCTCCTGCAGTAAGCTGTTTACTACTAGGCATCCATATCATTTGTCATCTGGTCCAGCATCTGGGATCTGCTTCGCTTATTTGATCAAGCGTTTCTATGGTAATTCTAATATTATTGTTACCTGGAAATATGAAATTAATATTACTTTCAAGGAAGAACATAAGCAAATTATACTTAGAAAGCTATCGGGGCTGTTACATTTTCTATAACATGATCTAATATCAAAAGAGACATCATGGTGTTTGCATGAGTTCAGCATAAGCCATATTATAATCTAACGCTTTTGATGCAGTACGATCAAGTTTGAAAACATGGGATACCACGTTCACTGCTACTGCTTATGGGACTAATACAAGGTTAAATTAAAGCTCCAAATGTTGCAACAGATAATTTTAAATTACTCAGTATAGAAGTTCATTACTTTTTGCTTCGTATAAGCCGCCCGGAAACGACCTCGCTATACCCCACAACATTTTACCCCTTCGGATGTCACTCATGTCACTTCATAAACAGCTCTCGTTTTCCCAGCGATAATGGATTTCCAGAAACAAGCTCGTATCAGTGAAAATGCGGAAAAGCGATAATCCCATCATAGAGTTCATCTCAATATTGGCTTTTTCACGAGTGACTAGCGTCAGTTTTATCTGTATTTTTGGGTCAAAGCTACAGTTTTAGAGTTGATGTTTCATATTAGCCCTATGTTTTGTAATACCACAAAAAATATTCACCTAAGCAATAAATGTATGATATTTTGATACTTGTATCAACTATCTAGTTTAGTTAGATTAAGTAGACGTGGCTTGTAAGAAACAATATAATCCAAAGTAATATCAAAAACGAAGTTCTGCTTTGTATGATACTGTCGTTGCTTATGGCACTTTAGCGATATAATAGTTCCCAGCACTAGGAATTAGCATGAATTTTTGTATTGGATATTTACTGAAAGAGTATTGTAGAATATACTCTATTAAATAATCCTAGTTGCAAATTCAAATAAGTACGACATTAACAGCCAAAGGAACTCAAGTTTTTATAAAATACCCTGTGTTCCTATTTTAATGTAATTTTTCACATATGTACGAAATTGTAACGTTGTGATTGTTATTAAATACAGTTTTGGGATTTTCTCCTATTACTGGTCGATTTGTGTTTATTGATTTGTGAATATATAATCAAATGACTGTCGGCCATTTGCCCTATTTGCTGTATATCGCTATATATCATTTTAATTAATGCATTTATGATTAAAGAACTGTAGGCCGTGGATGTCTATCGTTTATATTCTCGTTAATTCTCGTTTCATTTATTGGTCTAGCTATATTGCTTATCGAGCTTACCTTTAAAAGAGACACTTAATTTTATCTTTAGTTAGTTAGAGAATTCATTTGGCTAGTGCCCTGCATGTGGCTGTAAATCTAATGGCAGTGATTTCACAACTGAAATTTACTAATTTAATTTGTCGCCTTGATATCCGAATCGATATTTGGCCTTATTACAAACTGGTGTGTTTTTCACCAAAGCCTCGGCAATTGTCGCCCACGCTATTTAAAAAGTCATATTTCTAAATGAAATACTACTAGTGAATTTTGCATGAATATCGACCAATATTTGATTACCGAACTTATCGTGTTATAGATCGAAGGTATCAAAAATAGAATGACATGTAAAGCTATAACTAGATCGTATTACTAGCAGCAAAACAAGTTTAATTTACTACCTACTCGTTAACCTGCAATCCCGTTTCATATTTGAAGCAATAAAAGTCCTACAAATATGAAAAGTCAAAGATAATAATCTCCCCGTGTAATAAACCGCGTTGTACGGGAAAAATTTATATGGAAAAATCTTTAGAAATATTCCATTTGTGTACCAGGGAAATTCAACTCTGTTGAAGTTCTCGTCTCCATTTAAGATACATATTATATGAAAATTGCATGCATATTTTAACATCGATAAAACATTAATATGAGCAGAATTTTCTTTCCTTTATATTCAACAAATCTTTTAGCAGCATAGCATAAGTAACACGCAGAATAACGAATATTCTTTAATTATTAATGCTAATTAATTATTTGTAAAACCCTTATTTTTCCTTAGACTGATGATGCCACGTGAAACCCTTATTTATAAAGGTTGTTAAGTTTCAATACTTCTAATTTAGATAAATACCAACCTGATAATAAAATCTCCCAATCGTTAAGGGAACAAAGGGTTCGGTCCAATAAATAAGAAAGGCGCCATCTTCTTGATTTACGGTAACCTTTACTTTAAAAGGCTGCAAAGCTTCCGGAACTTGGTAACTGAGAGGCCCAATGGCCTTAGATCCAGGAAATGTGGTAGACACTCGGATCTCATAAGAATCGCCGTATTCTACACTGCAAAAAAATTAATTAATTTTAACAAAGAAAAATAATTTTATTTTGAAAATTGAGAACAATAATATATTAATATAATATTAATAATAGTGATCATTAT
>MU184274.1:47357-81879 GCA_016904865.1 Pissodes strobi | reverse complement strand
GAAATGATTTGAATCAGTTAGAACCTACTTTTAAAAGCTTAGTGGGAATATATAACACACGCGTTATGCGGCAGTCTAAAATTACAATCAACACACGCCACTAATAGCATTATGCAAAATAAAGCATTAACTTGGCAACCGTGTCGACCACGCGCTTGTCCAGAAAGCTGTCAATTATACCGCAAAAATTACTCCCACAGACCATATGAAACATAGAACACTTTCCTTGTCGTAGGGTAGAATCTACTCCGAGCTGAAATATTATCGAACTTTAATAATGGATAATCAGTGGAATACTGCATCAATATGCAAGCCTAGAGTGCTAAACATTGATACCAGCCAATATAATGAGCAAATTCAAGCATATGATAGATAAATCCTACAGTAAATGCAACGCGAATTAGAGTGGTTCTCGAGTCGTTTTCGACGGACGGATCCGATGCGACTTCCACCGGTCGTCTATGAGTCTATGGTCCAAATCCGAAGTGACATGTCATACTTCCAACAAACGTCAATGTTTCATTTCCAAAACGAAAATATTCCGTAAACACCTAAGCAAAATAATATATTATCAAGTATAAATCAACGAGAAAATTACCACAGAATGACCAACAAATGTACACCAAGTAAGTTCTAACTTCAGTGCTAGGTATCCCTAAATAACCTTAAAATATAACTCGGCATGCATAGTCCAAACTCCAATTACTCGGCTAATCTGTAAACAATCTATCACTATTGTTTTCTTTTAGACACAATCCTCCAAGAAAGGCTGAAATGCATTCCAGATGCCCAAAATACCTCGAATCAGCAATTAAAAGCCATAATTAGCAAGGTCGAAACAGAGGATGGCCGTCAAGGTGTATTATCGAACTAAAATAATGGAAACAAGCCAAGGGATTAGCTGGAAAGGTCCCTTTTTATCCATTTAGAAGGGGAGCACAATAAGATAAAACCAAGGGGAAAATCACCAATATAGAACGAAGCTTTGTGGTTCCAGCTGGAACGATATATCGTGCGTGAAATATTTGCTTTAGAATACCTAGTTTAATGGATTGGGTTCCATGCTTTTCCAATACTAGTACTATTGTGATGTTTATATAATTTTTGTAGTTTATTTTAATAAATAATATGATGTTTGATTATTTTCCCTCCAGAAATATGTCGATCTATGGTCGTCTCACGTCAATTTTATTATTTAGATCATTCGCCATTTCGTCCATAAAAATGAATTTGCTTATAGGTAATCGTAGCCCGTTACAGTCGCCGATGACACAGAAGCTGCAGCAGAGTATTGTAGCATTGTAAATGCACGATTTCCTTCCTGAGAATAGAATTTCTTCTGGAGAGATCAGGAAAGTTCTCCAGTTTACTTCCGCAATCCGAGGCCTTTTGGCGATATGAAGTTTACCACATGTGTGAAAGGGTAGCTTCGTAGGGAACGCTACGACCGGTGAATTTCACGTGGTTGGATCTACAGAGTGCAACTAGGCCCTATTATAACTTTGGGTCAAATATTATCTCATATGGTATATATTCTCTTTCTTATCATAATTTTATTTAGAAATATTTACTTTCTTCGTTATCGTGTTGGATAATATCTCAGAAAGCTAATATTTTAATATAATTTAATAATTACCTGATTTATTCTTATATTGTGTCTACTTATTTGAATGATATGTTTTTACAGAAATTGGCTGTAAGCCTCATGGCAGAAAATTATTTGATTTAACCGCAATGTGCGACCTTACCTTTTCGTTTTAGGACAGGACTAGTTAAACATTAGTGGCGCCTTCACCTAACTGACAAGCCATAGACCCACGCCCTTAATTATTGTTGAACCAGCTAAGTAAACTTGGCATATGGACCGTTTGTTCAGCAAATAACAAATCGTGTTACAGTATGTGCTATGGGATTAATATCATGCATTTGACCTTGCTGTTCGTTAAGTGCACGGTTCAGAGTTAAAAAGTAGATGTAAAACATAAATATGATCAATTAATTTTATTTTTAACTATGAAATATAGAACTAACCCAAAATAAATAGTGATTGTAACACCAAAGTAGCCAAACTAATAAAAACATTAGTCTAATGGCAAAAAAACCTTGTGGTATTATGCTAAGGAGAAAAACATCAACTTCTCATTTAAGAAACAAAATATTTGTAAAATATTCCTATAATACATAATTGCATTTTTAGCCTCAAACATGAATACATTAATAGGACGTACATTTTTGCCTCAAATTGAATGACAACAGCAAATACATGTATCGAGAGCAAAACAAAATGCTACAATGTAATTACCAATTTGTATACTCGGCAAACAGCTTAAAACGCATGCATACAACCTTTTAAATTTACGTGTAGGTAAACAATCGGCACTGTTTTAAAAATAAACATTCCCACTGGAATATATGCCCTCAATAAATTCCGGTTGGACGACAGCAAATTGAATCAAGCAACTGAAAATTCAATCGGTAATGTTTGTCTAAGGAAATTGTAAATAGTGACAACGGAATAACATTATTTTCACCGGATTTATATTCTCTATATTTATAGCTTCTCTTAAGTTTCACCATCAAACTTTCATAATTAATAAAGAATATATTTTAAAATTTTGATTGAGTTTTCGCAACTTATCAGCTACGAAATTGAGGAACAATTTTAGATAAATATTTACTTGCTAGGCATCGCACGGTCATTTACGGTTAATGACCCGACTACTTACGAAAATTAATTTTCATGTATGGTGCTAATAATATATTAAACAATTTAGCACATACAGCTAATGAACAGCTGGTTAAAATGGAAATTGCTGAGAAATGATGAGGTTAATCTTAATTTAAATATTTACCTTTACGTGGCATTATTTTAAAGACAAAATCTTAATTTAAATATCTACACTTAGGTCGCATTATTTTAAAAACAATTTTATTTTATTTTTAGCTTTGGGGGATAAAAATTCCGGAAACGGTTAAAAGAGTTAATTTTAGGTCGTGAATTGGCTCTTAAAGATAATGCGACAACTAGTACTAAACTAAACTAAGAGTAGAGGATAAGGCTGTACTTGATTACATCATAGCTCATGTGTAGGTCCAGGGGAGTGTCCATTTTTGGAACTTAACATTTTGGGTATAAACTTTTTGGGATTACTCGATTCAGGAGCTAATAAAGTTTTTATAGGTAGCAAGGGTTGGAGTAAAGTGAATGATTTGGGTTTTAGTGTTAAGATAGATCCTTCTAGGGAAGTTTGTTATATTATAGCTAATAACGCTCCTTGTCAATGTTTAGGGATAATTAGTGTAGCGATTAGATTTTGTGACATGGTTAAATTGGTTGACATTTATATATTACCAGAATTTTACGTCATGAGTTGGTTCTCGGTATAGATTTTTGGATAAAAATGGGAATTGTTTCTGACATGCGAAGAGGGGAATGGAAGTTTTTATAGTGTCTAACCCGGAAATCTCCCATATACAGTGCGAAGCGGATTTAACCTTAGAACAACAACAGCGTTTGGACTTAGTGGTTTCATCTTGGTTTGATAAAATTAGAGATCGATTGGGTTGTACATCGATGGTTAAGCATAAGATAACAACTAGCAGTGACCCAATTAAACACAGATACTATCCTATCTCTCCATTTAAGCAGAACAAGAAATAGACGAGGAAATCGACAAGATGTTGGCGACAGGTGCCATCGAACCTTCCAGTCTTCTCCAGTCCTTTTAGTGCCTAAAAAGGATGGCTAATATAGATTTTGTGTAGACTACCGTAAATTAAATGCAGTTCCAGCTAAGCATGCGATATCTCTATCCATTCTGGATAAGTTGGGCTGAGCTCGCTACCTTAGTTCTATAGGTTTGAAAATTGTATATTGGCAGGTGGAACTCCAGGAATTTAGCAAGCATTATACGGCATTTACGGTGCTTGGATGGGGTCTTTTTCAGTTTAAACGCTTACCATTTAGGTTACATAGTGCTCCGGTTACTTTCCAACGCCTTATTGACACTGTTTTGGGTTGTGAACTAAGTCCTTTTGTTTTTGCCATTTAGATGATGTAATTTGCATATTTTGACACTCATATTAGGGTCCTAGAGGATGTTTTCAGTCGTTTAGAGGCCGCTGGACTTACTTTAAATCCTGAAAAGAGAAAATTTTGTCGGTCTGAGCTAAGATATCTTGGTTATGTAGTAAATCGCCACGGTATTTCTGTGGATCCTCATTAAAATGGCAGTTTCAGAGAATGTTAGGGATTTTCGTAGACTAATACACATGATCTCGTGGTATAGGAGATTGGTGCCAATTTTTTTTGGTCTTGATATCACCGGTAATGAAACTTCATAATTTTGACGCATTTTCCTTATGTCAAATTGAACCGATATATTTGGCTTTCTTCTTCAGTGATTCTCAGGAAATTGCTTAGCATATAAGTATACTAGTATAAGGCTTGCTCTTCATACCCACATAGTTTATTATAAATAAAATTCAAAAAAATACGAAAGGAGTGCTTGCCTTTTTTGGGTTTCAGTTAATTTTGTCAATCTATATATTTTACTATTTGGTTTCTTTGAGCTAATAGCATATCATTTGGAGTAGTAGTGTGATTTTTTGCTGCCAATATATTTGTAAATATAACAAAGCTAGAATTTGCCCACGGTTTATATTTTTCAAGATATAATACACGTTACATATTGTCACTATGTTAGTGCCAATGCTGTCTCTTTACTTAGATATATTAAACGGGAAATTTAATGCCCTTTTCTTTTGATTTGACTTCCACCAAAACGGTAGCCAATTATACTAAGAGATCTTATAAGAATTTCTTATCTGGCAAAATCCACGACCCAATCTCACTTGGCCCCATTGTCCAATTTCGCTACTCACGTAAGTAGATTAATTTTAGAGAATTTCGACTACCTGATTTGCTGCTTTATTACATCCAGCATAAGGAAAACTCTTCCCCCCTTTTCTTGTTACGCGGCTCGTCGGAAAAGTTATGGAAATTGCCGAGAGGGCGAAGGGCTTTGCTTCGTTTAAATGCTCTTATAAAGCATTTGGTTGGTAAAGTTGGGATTAGTTATTTTCGAGCGATGGAAATATATTTCAAGATTTAACTCTTAAAAAGTTATTAGTCTGTTCCGACTTTGACTTTTCACGGAATGCATACGCTCGCTATACACTTACAGTGGGATGTGCGTATATAGGAAAACAATTGTAATGAAATAAATTATGCAGAATTTCAAGGGCTGCGAATTAAAGTCAGCAGCAAAGAGCAAATATTTCTGCCATTCATTTGATGACCCGTAGAATGGGATCTGTGCACATGCTCTATACAGAGGATTGGTCATGTTGCACCTACATCAATAAAAGTCTGTTGTTTTTAGCCAGTGCCAGTGGTTTGAAAGGCTCTGAATGGTTGAAATATATTCAACTGTACTAAATGGAACTAACTATAATAATATGTTCATCCAATATTGTTCGTGTAATATTTATTACATAACTTGGCCAAATAAACAACTTAACTACTTCAGGGAGAATTTGTAGCAGCTTCCATACAAACTACTTCCTAATTCGGTTTTATGATCCTATTCGTGAGTTGACTCCAAATTGATTGCATTACGAAAGTTTCTTTTTTATGTTATATTTAGTTAATTAACTCACTCAGGGAATAATAAGTTCATTCTTCAGGCTACACTTTATTGAAAAAGTAGAGATGCATTTTTTTTACCATAAATGCAAAGTTATTATACATCGATCGGGCCATCTAAAATTAATATATAATAAAAACAGTAAATGTCGATTTAAAACATAAAATAGAAGAACGCACTAGGTTACTTGGGAAACCGACGGCGCAGCAAATTCAAGAAATTACTTCTTTTTACCAATATTTATCCACATTACGACCTTCCTGAAGCTACCTAAAAAAGCCGTCTAAGGCTGTTAATCGTTAGTATTTGCTGGAATTTATTGGTATCTGTTGGCGCCTGTTGATATTTGTTGGGATCTGTTAGTATCTGGCAGCACAGGATTGAATAAAGTGACGTCTGAGCACTGTTTGCCCAAGTGATGTAGAACCTACTTCAGTTGATAATTAGATATTGAAAAGTTCTCTGTTTTTGAATGATGCTATTTCTAATTCCCCTTAAGGGAAAATATATGATTAAAGCTTTATTAGAATATTTTAATTCTCTTAACCTTGGATGAAAAATAATTGATTATTTTGAAAGGACTGATCACCTGCGACTCGTGGTGGAGGTCGCCGTTCTGTTATCTAGTACCAAGTATTGGAAACATCGTTCTGATCTCTAGTGCCTTTTATTGGAAGTGCCGTTATGATCTCTAGTGCCGCTTATTGGAAGTGCCATTTTGCTCCCTAACCCCAGACACGTGTCAAGTATTTAAATACAGTGAAGTCACATGGTGGAAGTGCCTTTTTGACCTTTCTACAAGTAATGCCATTGTGATCCCTGGACATATAATAAGTGTAACTTCATTCTTTTTTCCAAGCCATTTTTGCTGTTTTGATTGCTGTGCACCTTGGGTTAGTGAAAAAGAAATTCCATGAGAATTAAATAAATCCCCAAAGAAAATTCATGGCCATTGAGATGCACAAAAGTGTTTTTTGTACCAGCTCCTATCCAGATTTAAGATACCATAAATCAATTACTGAGTAATACTGAGATTGGTGACTAGGAGTTGTTCATCATACACCTTCCAGAGAGATTGTACCTTTTCTGCGGGCGAAATTTCGTCCCTTTGAGGAGTAAACTGACTGCTCCCGGAGATATAAAAAAATCTCTATGTCATGACAAAATAATGATTTCACAACAGACTTCTCAGATAGTTTGGATAAAAAAAAAGAAGAAGAAGAATCAATAAAATAGATTAAGCCCAAGGACACTCACACGATGGATCTATGGACCAAGGTATAACCAGTTAATATCAAAAAGCAAAAAGACAAAGAGGACCATAATGACGATGCAATGGCATAATATAAGACAGAGACTATACTACAAAAATTTAAGAAAAGTGCCATTAGGGAGGACGACGATGCGACGCACATAGAGAAAAGTTTACTAGCAATTTTTGGGAAAAAAATAGAAAATATATCACGATCGATACAATACATAGAGATAGACACAACACGTCGAGATAGATAAAATACGTAGAGATAGATAAAAGATTAAATGATTAAAAATAAGACAACATAGCTAAGAAAACATAGAATATGATAAGATAAGGGAATAAAATATGGAACCATAAAGTATAGAAACATAGACATATAGAAATAACAGATATATAAATAGCATAAACGTTGATAGAAGAGAACTTAGACTAAGTAAATGTATAGGGTTATCCAACGAGGACTAGACAAGGCGATTTTTTGACTTTCCCTGTACATTTATGAAAAAACTTAAATAGCCATCTTATGTAATTTTCTCCCGCGAATTCGGATATGTCCAGCAAAAAACAATTGAACATCAAATGAAAGTGCTAGGGGTCACTTTGACATTTTTTTAAATGGAACACCCTGTATATTACCACATTTTTGGACTCTCTAGCAAAATCTAAACACATTTTGTGTATAATATCCTATACCTATCTTTAGCTGTTTACTAAATATTGACAGTTGACAGTCGGGCATTTTGACACTTTGACAGGCTCTAAAATCTAAACCGCGCGGTTTGCACATTCCTATCTTGGGTTTTCATAAGCTATCGAATGATAGTAACTTTGAATTTAACCGGAGGTTTAAAAGTTTCGGTTAATTTTATCCGCAGGTTAAATTCGAAGATACTGTCATTCGATAGTTTATGAAAACTTAAGTTAGGAATGTGCAAACCGTTTTCTTTGATCTTGTGCGGTTTAGAGTTTAGAGCCTGTCAAAGTGTCCAAATACCCGACTTTCAACTGCGAATATTTGGTAAACAGCTAAAGATAGGTATAGGATATTATACACAAAATGTGTTTAGATTTTTGTAGAGAGTCCAAAAATGTAGTAATATGCAAGGTGTTCCATTTAAAAAAATATCAAAGTGACCCCTAGCACTTTTATTTGATGTTCAATTATTTTTTTGCTAAACATATCCGAATTCGCGGGAGAAAATTACATAAGATGGCTATTTCAGTTCTTTTTATAAAAGTACAGGGTAAGTCAAAAAATTGCCTTGTCTAGTCCTCGTTGGATAACCCTGTACAAAAGAATAAGCCAACATAAAGATAGAATTATAGAAACGTGGATAGAGTAAGGAAACATAGATTAAAGAAAGACAGATTATGGAATCATAGGACATCGACCAATTAGAGTAGATATCATATTACAGTCGTAAAACAGAAGCATAGCATTCTAATACACATTCAACCAACACGGCAGTCATCAGCATCGATCTCGTTAATATAAAGTATTACTAAAATAAAACCATTGAAAAGTTGGTACCTACTAAGCAGCTTATGTGAGTTAATTTACACTGAAAGAATAGGCAGGTTATTAATCAATCATTATCCTTCTTAGAAAACGCGCGTACTCTGGGGAGGATAATAATAAGTAACAACACTAATATCCAATTCCAATCATCATTACAGTTAATAGAATTGATGACAGTCAAAAGGTTAAAATAGCGCACATACTTTTCAATATCCAAAAAATCTCGGCGATGTTTACTTTTATTAGGATCCAGAAATCGATGTTATATAATCACAAGCAGTCAACAATCATTTTAAAATCAGGCCAAATAAACTTGCTAATTAATGTTATTATTGTCAACAGAAACGAACCCACGAACAAATACCTGCGAATCTTAAACTTCAATGCATTGCGACATCCCACCCGACAATGCAGACGATGGCAGTAAAAACAACAGTGAAGGATGCTGATGAGTACATTTAAAAACAGTTAACGTACATCAATAAATTTTTCACATATTCTCTAATCATATCTGTAACATAAACACGTAATAATTCAAAATTTTAATAACAATTATTATTTTAATGACCAATTGTTTTGATAAAAATAATTATAAAAACTACATAAAATAATGCTTTCAAATTTTTAACACATCCGTGAGATATCGATATAATTATTTAATATATACTGTATGATTCAATGATAATTATAATTGTGAAGCATAATTGCCGACTTTTATAATAAAAAATATAAATGTATTGAATGACGAGATAAGATAATGTTGTCAGAAAATAAAAATTGACAGAAAAAGAGAGGAAAATATATATATGCCTACTTGTAGTAACTGAAAATTATTAAAAAAACGTAAGGATGAGAATCAGTTGTTAATATTGATTTCTCATGTTTTGTTTATATTTTTTTCATGTACATGGAGTACTGCTCAATGGCGTCCTGTAATTCAGTCAGATGGAGCCCTTATTCAAATAGCAGCCAAATGGGGACCCACAGCAAAAATTCTGAACTAAGTAGGGGTTAGCGGGGGACCATTGGTTGGAATCCAGGATCGAACTAAGCCATTGGCAGGACCAAGACAAAGTGCTTTGAAATATAACATATATTTAATTATGTAAGGAGTGATGTGTCTATTCGAACATTGAGGATCACTCGTTAATAACTAGGGAGGGTCGCTTCTTTTATACTCATTAAAAAGGAGTTTTTGAACCTTTAAATAGAGCTTTTAAGAAGTCGGTAAAAACTTTTTTCATTTGATATATTTTTTACTTTTATCTTCATCTTCATCTTCAACGATGAGTTTTCGATTTTTATTCTCAAAGGTGCTTTTTAGTATCGGAGGCTAATGCTTGTAGAAGGCGGAATGTGTTAACTAAAGATACTAGTATAAAAAGTAACAATGAGTCTAAAGTTTGAACTTAATACTTGATCTTGAATGATAATTATTATGCTTATTATCACATGTTTTAAAAACATACAGTGAACATTCAACAAATTTTAGTATAAAAGAACGTGCAAACTGAGTAAACGACAACTTGGTTCAGTTCATAGTACCTTTACGGCAAACGCTTACTGGCAACAAGTTCACCCCGCCGTTCATCTAGAGCTATTCCGTATCTTTAAAGACTCTGAAGTGTTCATAAGAGCTATTTTGTACCTTTACGGGAAAGGTTCCGAGGGGTTAAAATTTTTGGCATTTTGTACCTTTACGGGAAATGCCGCAATAAACTTCTCCATAATTAGTCCAGTTAAAAATAACAAAATTAAAACCAAATGAAATTACATATACCAATAGAAAGTAAACAAAGTAAATTTCTTAAATCCAACGTAACTTAAAAGTGCTTTCAAGGAAGACCTCAAATTACCCCCCAAGAAAACCACAAATTGTCTCAAGGAAACCGAATACGTCGCGTCTAATCAGTCTTCGACGAACAGTCATGCGTTTCACACCATTTTGATATTTTACATGAAACCTGATCATCAATTAATTTACATTTGCTCCAAATCCAATTAATTTGTACTAAACTTGATCATCAATAGACGTCCATTTGTTTCGAAACTAGCGAGTTATTATTCTTATCATCACCAGCTGAGCTACGCAACCTGAAAAAGCGCAGAGAATTAGTACAAGCAAATATTCTCTATTATACGTGGTGGAGGCGCCACACCTTGGTTGGCGTGCGAGTTATACAGCTCAGATTATAGATCGATTTACGAGAGGTAAGAAAAGATAGTAAAGAAGGCACAATCGTCTATGGGTAAAAGGCTTAATCAGTTTACACTATACTCTATTACTAAAACACGCATGTCCTTTCGGTTGAGGTATGATTTGAATAGTTTAAAGTTTCCCTGTATTATAATTAAGTTCTTTAAGAGCGGTGCTGTGTTTTAATTTATGGATTAGGTTTGGATATTTCATGAGATAATTATTTGTTGTTTTTAGTAAGTTGACTTAGAATTTTGACAGATCTATTGTAGATTCGACTTTAGTAATTTTTAGGCAGGTATCCCCCAAGAAAAACGTTTCTGTGAACTGCACTCCCCGAGTTGGATCTGAAGATTAGGATATGGTTAGAGCCCCAACTACGTCCCTGTGGACTGCACTAGATGAGCGGAATAGGTGAGAGACAAAAGCCTGCCAGACTGATGATCCGCTTGACTATTTATATCATAAAATCTGCTAACCATTTCAACTTTAAAGTTCATAATGTCCTGTGATGTCCGCTCGCGTTATTTATAAATTAACTTGAATGTTTATATAATATTTTTCAATTTCAAATTCAAACTTAGGAGAGGTTGATAATTAATTCGTAGTTTAAATGTTTCTAGCAGTTTAAAATATATAGAAATATTTTAATTAAAAAGTAAGGTCTCATCTATATATAGTTTGGGTTAGTTAGTTTTTAATTACGATTGTTCATTTTTTTTTAAATAAAATGTTTATGTGATTATTGCATAATGAAATATATATATATTTTTGAAAGCACCTAACAACAACGTAGATATTCATTATTAATTATCAGTTAGTTATCTAGTGAACCCTAACAACCAATAATAAAATATTGATTGCCACGATGACCATGACAGCATATCAAGAAAATAGTCACACATGTATCATATGGAATAGGATAATATATGTACAGACAACATATTAATTGTTGAAATCAGATGAATAAACGAAAGTATTTGCTTTGAATCTTCCATAACTTAAAATCTATTAGCATATACATCATTCTTTAGTTTAACAAAGCAATTACTAATTTTATTATATTTTATTTTCCTGAAATACTTGTGAATAAATAGAGCAAATTTGAGTAGAGAGCTGCTTATAAGAGCGTTTCAAAAAGATGTCTCTTTTTTGAGCATCTCGGCAGCTTCGGGTCTTTCATTCCAGTTGGCATTGATGTCACTGCAAAATACTTAGTTTTAAACTAAAGCCTTAGAAATATTTTGAATAACAATTGTTTATGAGCATTTTCTTAATTCAAAACAAAGGTTTAATCAGATTGTTGCTATTTGTGGATGAAACTTCTAGGACATTGTATACTTTGTTTATCCATGAATTCAGATATTGACGTCTGAATTGAAATATATCGAAACGCAAACTCCAAATTTAGAGTTTGAATTCACATTTTAAAGTCTAAATTAAGCCTTTGTAACCTGCCTTAACCCTTGGGCGCTAATTATGTAACACGATTTGTCAATTGCTCAACAAGCGGTCTATAGGTCAGGTTCACTCATCAGGTTTAATTTTATTTATTGCTGTGGGTCTATGTGTTGTCAGTTAGGTGAAGGCCCACTAAATTTTTAACTAGGAATATATCAATGATTTTCACACACTTTAGAAACATACCCTAGACAAGAATAATATAAAAAACAGAAATCAAAGGTATTTATTAAGGAATGGTACGTTTGACACTAATTTACCAAAATAAACATCGAGATCCCAATTACATTATCTATTTAAATATTAAAAACTTTCACAAACACTTCAAATCCAATTTGAAGTTATGGTATCGCCCATAAACTAATGAGAAGATTCTTTTATAATCTATTTCATCTGTATTTTCAAGCTAGTAAATCAAAGCAAAATAGATACCTATTCTATTTTATTCTAGGTCCTATAGCATCAATATTACCCAATTCTTATCTTGAAATAATTTCAACCAAACATTGGATTCTAAAAGGTTTGACTAAATGCAGTCAATCACGAAACCCTATAAACATATCTATAAATATATCTATATCTACGATTAAAAACGAATTGAGCTCAGTTTGATAGCGGTACTAAGGCGAAAAAATAAAGTTGCAAATTGAAGTTAAATAAAACCACTGCTATGAGGCGTACAGTTGATTACAGTAAAAGCTTTTTGTTCTGTAAGTGAAATACACAAGTAGATCAGATAATCACGAGAGCATTATTGAGATATTTACTAATTAAGGTATATCGGGAATAAGGAAAGTCAAAATTAAATAATCGACAAACATAATAAGTGACTTAAAGCCATCCAATGATAATTCCAATAACTCAATTACGGTAAATTATAACGATAATAGGTAAGATATACTATAAGAGATGACCTACAGTCAGGTAAAGGTAAAGGTATACTCGATGAATCTAATTTCAGTAAATCAATTCATTATCATAACATTAGCAAAATAAATTCTCCTCTCGAGATGATATCAGCTATGATAATTACAGTAAAAATAAATCAATTATCATATCATTGGCAAAATAAATTCCCTACTTGAGATAATATCAGATGTGATAACGAGTAAAGTAAATATATCTAAAGAAAATGTGGTAAAAGCAGGCACATATATGATACCCGATAATATATGACTTAAAGCTATTCATCGGTAAGCTCAATAATCAAGAACGGTAAGCTCTTTAAACAAAAACAAGAAGTATTGATAATAGGTAGATAAAAGAAAGCAGACAACCTACAGTCGTAACAGTGAATTAATCAATCAAACGATTAATACCGATATTAGATACGATATATAAAAGCAAACTACCTACAGCCGTTTAACAGTAAATTCATTAAACACAATCTGTCAGCCACGGTAATAGGTACGATATAAAAAGATAGACGACCTATAGTCGTTTAACATCAAATTCATTAAAGAGAAACTGTTAGCCACGGTTATAGGTACGGTATAAAAAGATAGACGATCTACAGTCGTTTAACATCAAATTTATATATTACGATAAAAGCGATAAATAACGAAATTAGAGGTAGTAAAAGTCCATTAATTTAAAACAAAATAGATTCTATTTGTTTCTCGTAGATTATGCCGACGACGTGCAATCCAGTGGTGGCGTTTCCTCCACCATGTGGTCATATCATCCAGCGTCGATGCAGCTAGATCGGCATACGAAGACCACTGACGGACGTTCAGCCCTAAGGGAGAAGATTCTGTCCCACAGAAGGATATGGAAGGTCATTCCGCCCACGGAAGGCCAGGGAAGGTAGTTCTTCTCACGGAAGGTCACGGAAGATAATCTGCCCCACGGAAGGTCAGGGAAGGTTCCTTTTTTTATTAGAAGCGTAATCACACTAGTCGTTAAACATATTTATCGGTATCCGACAATACGGCTAATTAATTTCACTACAAAATCAGATGAATAGTAATCCTGATGGTCAGCTGTTCTTCTCTTACCTACCTCCTACACGCGTTTCAGGGTGCAGGAGCGGAAACCCTATCAATTCACTCAAAAAAGAATATATACCACAACTTTCAAGAGGGCGTTCCTAACGGGTTCATCTTTCGAGCGACTCAGAACACCGAAAAAAGTGGCGAGAAGTAAGGTAGCGAGAATATCGATAACACAAATCGACCAGTAAAAGGGAAAAATTACACTACTGGAATGTTTAACATTTGTAATGCTACAACTCAAGATTCCGAATTCGGTATTTAAAGGCTGAATTAGAATTCAAACTTTGAAAAATGACTTTAACCTTCGAATACAGGCATTTAGGCTTTAAAACTTGAATTCTCAGTTTCGGTAATTCAGATTCGGAAGTCCGCATTGAGACATTAAAGTTTATTCAGTTTGAACTCTGCTTCTTACTTAAAATTCATACCAGTACAAGGTTACAGTTGGTCCGCCATTAGGTACCTCCGACCACAAACTTATTACAACGGTTTGTGAATTGCCACTCATACAGAAGGATCCACCATTGCCTCGCAAAATCTGGCATTACAATTCTGCAACCTGGGACGATCTAAGGCAGTTCTACCTAGATTTTCTTTGGCTCGACGTCTGCTTTGCCACTGACGACCCGTCAGACTGCTGAGAAGAGATCATGCAAGTAATCTCCTCAGGAATGGAAGCATACATCCCAAATTCCATCAAGTTACCATCAAAAGGAAAGCCCTGGTTCGACAAAAGATGCGAAAGAGCTGTAGGAAGGAAACAGCAAGCCTATAAGTACTGGCAGCAAAATCAGACCGCTGAAAATCGCAATTATTTTATCGAAGCGAGAAACGAGTGCAAGCGTGTGATCGACGAAACTAAGGACAAACACAATCAAAGGATCAGGAATAAACTTTTGCAATGCCCCAGTGTTTCCAGGAATTTCTGGTCGGTAGCAAATGCAGTAAGTAACAACTTTACAAAAACATCTCTCCCACCTTTGACGGACGAACGTGGCATCACGGCGACTACAGCCAAGGAAAAAGCAAACATGCTCGCCAAAATGTTTTCATCGCACTCTACCTTAGACGTGCCCCAAGGCAAGACTCTCCCCACTATACCGAACATCAACACCACCATGGCAGAAGTCAAGTTTTCTCATCGTGATATTCGCAAAATCCTTAAAGAACTAGATACGCAAAAGGCATCAGGACCGGACGGAATACCTGCCATCGTGCTAAAGAACTGCGCCAACGAATTAACACCCATTTTTTCCAGGCTTTTTTCTCTTTCTTACAGAAAAGGGATTTACCCATCCTCTTGGAAAGTCGCTCGAGTGCAGCCTGTTCCAAAAAAGGCAAGAAAACCACGCCCTCAAACTATCGCCCAATTGCCTTGCTTCCAATAATCTCCAAAGTCATGGAACGTGTAGTCAACCAGCAACTACTCAAGTACCTCGAGAGCAACAGAATAATCAGCGAAAATCAATACGGCTTTCGCAAAGAGAGATCGACAGGAGATATATTGGCCTATGTCACTCATATATGGAGTAGGGCAATTGAAAACTACGGAGAGTCTCGAGCGATTGCGTTGGATATTTCAAAGGCATTCGACAGAATTTGGCATGACGGACTGCTCAACAAACTGCCGTCCTTGGGACTGCCCGCCTCTCTCTGCAGCTGGCTGGCCAGTTTCCTTAAGAACCGAACCCTACACGTTGCAGTCGATGGACACATCTCGGACACATTCACCATCAACGCGGGCGTGCCTCAGGGCGCAATACTTTCACCAACTCTGTTCCTCATCTATATTAATGACCTGCTGATCGAAACGAATAATCCTGTTTACAGTTTTGCAGATGACAGTACCCTTGTCTCCCACTTTAGATCAGAAAAACCCTTACCAGCGACTGAGACTCATCACCGCAGACAGGAACAGATTACAGCAATTAATCAAGACCTGGAGAAAGTTCAAACTTAAGGCGACCAAAATTTGGTCCAATCCAATGCAGCAAAGACCCAAGCAGCAACGTTTACTAAGAGGGCCAATACAGCGGGCCCTGACATCACTATGGCAGGACCGACCATTCCTTCATCCTCGTCAATCGGGCTGCTGGGTGTCTCGGTCAACAGCAATATGTCATGGCATGACCATGTTGCTAACATCGCAAAATCAGCCTCCCAGAAGCTTGGTGCGCTATTTCGCAACAAAAAAACTCTATACACCGCAGCAGTTGCTCTTGCTGTACAAAGCGCAAATAAGACCGTGCTTAGAATATTGCTCACATATCTGGGGTGCCGCACCAAAGCATACCCTAAAGCTGCTGGATTCCATTCAGAAGAGGGCTGTGCGTCTCGTCGGCGATCCGGAGTTGACCCGGAATCTGGATAGTCTGGAACATCGCAGACATGTGGCCGAGATGTCTCTGTTTTACAGATACTTTCACGGATGTGTTCCCAGGATTTGGCCCGCATAATCCCGCCCCTGGCAACTCCTATCAGACAGTCCCGACAGACGGCAGGAGCGCACCAGTTCGTCGTACAACTAGAAACACCTAGAACATCGCTTTACCAGAACTCCTTTGTCTGGCGCACTGCATCACTGTGGAACTCACTTCCAGGACATCTGTCTCCCACTAATTACAACCTACAAATATTCAAGAACCGTGTCAATCAACATCTTCGCACACACACCGCTCGTCGAGCGCCATAGGATCTCCCTTTAGTGTGTGTGCCACTGCCATAAAAAAAAAGTCGAAAATCACTTTAGAGATTGAATTCAGGGCTTAAACCCAAAATTCAAAAGGACCTGTCTGAAATATTGAAAAAGCACAAAGTGGACCATTTTTACTATAAGTTTTAGAGCACATTTTCTGCAACTAGGATAAAATAATATGTATTGTCGACATAAGCGATTATGGGACTCCACTGATAAATATAGCCCATTGGTGTAGTTTGGATTAGATATATTTAATTTAGCTTACATATCTACATGGCTCATTATCTGCTCTTCTATAATTATTTGTTGACATCATTGGATTGAACCAAACAGAAATTTTATTAATTGATTTAGCAAATTTTAGCGAAGAGAATTCTATAAATAAAATTGTTTGATTTAAATTATATAAAATATTGTCCAATAATTATTTTATTTATTAATTTGTTTTCGCATATACCTTGCACCATAGACTCACCTTAGGCAAGTTTAAATAAGTTCTTGTCGATACAAATTCGATATGTTTTTTAGAGCACGTTTTAAGTTCAAGTTCGAATACTTGCCTAGAATTTAAGCTATGAGACGAAGTGGATATTTACTCTTGCAACTAAAGCATCAATTTTGTGAGAACTGCGAATTTCATAGAACTATGCAAATGTTCAATTTTTCTATAGAACAAATTTAAAAAAGATAAAACGCGAATAATGCTTTTTTATATGCATAATTCGTATTTGGCAACCGTTTATTTCAAAATTGATAAATTTTATTTATCCGTGTTTTAATGATGAGCCTTTATTGCATCCGCCAACTAAACAGCTTTGCTATTATTGCTGCATGCAGTTTAGATTAATATCACTGACCCAAAACGTACTTTATAACAAATTTAACTCGTTATTAGGGTTACACACTCCATTTTCGTTTAAACACTTCCCGAAATGTTCAAACACGTAGACACAAGTAATATGTTGCAGGTTGTTAAAGGAGAGCTAATTCAGAGAGTCAGTGTGTTTTAGGGGAATTTCGCAACTCCACAGAGATATTAATTATTATTCATAAGTTATGTAAAAAAAATGTACTGAACCAGACTGGTGATCTAGACGACGTCAATACCATTTCGACTAAATTGAAAACAAACATCAAAACTGCAGCCATAAAAGCTGTTGGAACAGTTAGACACAAAGGCCGAGTTCTCACGGAAAATAAAACTCCATGGTTCTGCGAGGAAGTTAAGAACCAATGCAAAAGGAAGAGACAAGCGTATATCAAGTATCTAACAACGCGAACAGATGAGTCGTACAATGAATACAAAAAGATTCGGAATGAAACTGGCATATTGGTCAGGCAAATTAAAGATAGGTACTGGGAAAATTTTTCAAAGATATTAGAGAGAGACTTCTACGAACTTCAGCAGATATGGCGATTATAATGAGCCAAAAGAAAGAAACAAGTGAGTTAATACCCGTTAATCAGATCGGTAAGGAAACGTGTACCAGCTACTTACAAGATCTATATAAAGGTGTGGAAGCAGCAACACCACAAGCCCCGCCCAGTATCGTAATTGAAAACTCTATTACGATAACTGAGTCCGACATAAGAAAAGTACTAAATAAGCTCAAAGATAGGAAAAATCCGGGTCAAGATGACGTTACTAACGAACTCCTTAAGTATGGAGGCAAAAATATTTGAACATCAAAAAATTCCCGATGAATGGAGAATGAGTGCTTTTTAAGAAGGGCGATAAAAAGGTGCCCGGGAACTACAGAGGAATAAATTTACTGTCGTCCACTCTAAAACAAGTTACTAAAGTGATACCGAATGTAATAAACGAACGAAATACATTATGTGACGAACAACAAGGGTTTAGATCTGGACGATCATGTACGGACGCAGTGTGTGTTCTTAGATAGATAACCGAAAAGTCTATAGAGTATCATAAACCAACTTCTGTTTTATAGATCTAGAAAAGGCGTTTGACCGGATACGTTTGGAAGATATAGTGCATCTCCTGTATGACAGACAAATACCGAGTAATATCATTAAAACTATTGAAGATATTTACCGAAGTAACCGAATACAGGCAAAGATAGACAACGAACTCACAGAACCAATAATCGTAGAGAGGGGTATACGACAAGGAGACTCACTGAGCCCATTACTATTCAATATTATTATGTACGAAATAATAAGACAAGTACGTAGGAAAAGAGGATATCGAATGGGAGGTCGAGAGGTAAAGATCTTATGCTACGCTGATGATGCAGTTCTGATAGCGGACAATGAAGATGATCTGCAGAGGCTTCTTTATACATTAACACAGTTGCTAAAACGCTCGGGATGACAATATCAATATTTAAGACGAAATGCATGACCACATCTAAAATACATCTGAGATATAAATTAGTGATTGATGACAAGACAATACATCAAGAAATGAAATTCAGATACTTGGATATAGAAATTTCAAGCTTCGGCGACATAGAGTCAGAAGTAAGAGCACAAGCTATCAAAGCAACAAGAACGGCTGCACAAATCAACGACACAATATTTCGTAACAAGCACCTGAAAACAGAAGTAAAAGTCCGTATTTACAAAACTGCTATTAGACCCATACTGACGGCAGAAACAAGACCCGAAACATCAAAACCAAGCCAATTTATGGAAACAACAGAGATGAAGATAATTCGAAGAATAGCTGGAAACACACTACGGGACAGGGAAGGAAGCGCGGATATCAGACAAACATGCCAGATCGAGAATATCAACGACTGGGTGCTAAGTAGAAAAATTTAGTGGAGTGACCATATCACACGTATGACAGAAGAACGAATAGTGAAGATTGCCAGAGATAAATCACCTTCAGGGAGGCGCAGCACAGGAAGGCTTCGAAAACGTTGGAGTGACAATCTACCTCCATAAAGCGAGTTACGAGGAGGAACAGGCATTGTGCCTAATTAGAAGAAAGAAGAAATAATTATGTGATGACGAACGCGGCCTCACGGCGACTACAGCTAAGGAAAACGCCGAAATGTTTTTCATCGCACTCAACCTTAAACGTCCCCCAACGCAAGGCTCTCCCCACCATATCCAACATCAACGCTACCATGGCAGAAGTTAAGTTTCACCACCGTGACATTCGTAGAATCCTCAAAGAGCTAGATACGCAAAAGGCATCATCGTATTAAAGAACTGCGCCAACGGGCTAACACCCATTTTTTCCTGACTTCTTTTTCCGTCGTACCGAAAAGGGATTTACCCATCTTCCTGGAAAGTCGCTCGATTGCCACCTGTACCAAAAAAGGCAAGAAAACCACGCCATCAAACTATCGTCCAATTGCCTTACTTCCAATAATCTCCAAAGTCATGGAACGTGTGGTCAGTCAGCAACTACTCAAGTACCTCGAGAATAACGGAATAAATAGCAATAACTAATACGGCTTCCGCTAACAGAGACCTATGTTACTCATATATGGAGTAGGGCAATTGAGAACTCCGGAGAGTCTCGAGCGATTGCGTTGGATATTTCGATGGAATTCGACAGAGTTTGGCATGACGGATTGCTCACCAAAATACCGTCCTTCAGACTGCCAGCGTCTATCTGCAGCTGGCTTGCCAGTTTCCTTAAGAAGCGATCTCTGCACTTTGCAATTGATGGACGCATCTCAGATAAATTCACCATAAATGCGGGAGTGCCAATGGGCGCAATACTTTTACCAACTCTCTTTCTCATCTATATTAATCACCTGCTAGCTGATACCAATAATCTTGTTTACAGTTTTGCAGATTTCAGTACCCTTGTCTCCTAATTTAGATCAGAAAAACCTTTACCAGCGACTTATCATCGCAGACAGAAGCAGATTACAACAATTAATGAAGATCTGGAGAAGGGCCGAACTTGGGGTGACAGGAATTTGGTCCAGTTCAATGCAGCAAAAACCCAAGCAGCCGCGTTTACCAAGAAAGCCAATAAGGCGGGCCCTGATATAATTAAGGCAGGATCAACCATTCCTTCATCCTCGTAAATCGGACTACTGGGTGTCTCGGTCAACGGCAATATGTCCTGGCATGACCACGTTGCTAATATCACAAAATCAGCCTCGCAGAAGCTTGGTGCGCTATTTCGCAACAAAAAATTGTATACACCGCAGCAGCTGCTCTTGCTCTACAAAGCGCAAATAAGACCGTGCTTAGAATATTCCTCACACATCTGGGGTGCCGTACCTAAGCACACCCTAAAGCCGCTAGATTCTATTCAGAAGAGAGCTGTGCGTCTCGTCGGCGACCTGGAGTTGACCCTGGATCTGGATAGTCTGGAACACCGCAGACATGTGGCCGAGATTTCACTGTTTTACAGATACTTTCACGGCAGATGTTCTCAGCATTTGGCTCGCACCAACCCGCCTCCAGCAATGCTTGCCAGACAGTCACGACAGGCGGCAAGAGCGCACCCGTTCGTCGTGCTACTGGAAAAACCTAGAACGTCGCTTTACAAGACCTCCTTTGTCTAGGGCACTGCATCACTGTGGAACTCACTTCCAGGACATCTGTTTTCCCCCTAATTACAATCTACAACTATTCAAGGACCGTGTCAACCAACATCTTCGCGCACACCCCGCTGGTCGAGTGTCGTAGTGTGTGTGCCACTGCCATAAAAAAAAATTGGTGATGTCAATTAGGGATAAAAAATAGTAACAGCAAAGATCCAGATGGCATTGACAAAAAAATATATTAAAGGAATAAAAAGTATATTCGTTCACCCTCCAGCAATATTGAGAGGCTTTTTCGTTTCCAAAACTGTAAAGGTGGTACCTCTCTTCAGGAATAGGGAATCCATCGATGCCTGCAATAGTTATCGCCTCATTTCCCTATGGCCAATCTTGTCAAAGGGCTATGAACGCGCTTTAAATATTCAAATTAATTAGCACTTTAAATTTAACATAGTGTTTTATAAATATAAAAGCGCCTTTAACGTAAAATCGACTTTTCTTTTACAGATTTGCTTCCATATAAGGGCTGTAAAATCTCTTTCCAAAACTTTAAAAGCCAACACTTCCTTAGGGATAAACATCAGAGACGTTCCTTGGGAACGGAGAGTGAATTTGCATTATTTATATTTGCTGGAGCATACGAATTCAAGGAACTCGATCCAGTGCCGAATGCTTTTTCAGATATTAAAAAACTTCGAACATTTCGCGGTCATTGCTCAAATGTATTTGGCCGCTAAATGGCCATTTTACGAATATTCATTTTTATCTTTGGTTGCTAAATTTTAATCTTTTGATAGACGTATATAAACTGATGTTGTTTTGAGTTAAATTATTTGATTATTATTTGCCTATCCCCACATCCACATTGACAAAAAGATCAATATTTTTTTTATGGTGTCAAGTTGTTCCTTTATTTTTATTTACTTTGCTTTGTTAAAAACAATTATTGTCATAATAATAATGAATATTTTGACTTAAAACGAATTCTTTTTTATTTATTCCGACTAATAGGCAGATATTGTCAGGTTTAGGTATCCGTAACGCCACGCCTTGGTTGGCGTGCATGTTATATAGCTAAGATTATGGATCGATCGGTTTTCGTTGCTAGATAGTTCTCGAATATTTCATCGAGTCACGACATCACTGCGCCATCTATTGTAGCTGTTGAATGCAGTAAATTTCCAGTCTGGTACCTGCTTTAGTGTTTTCAATACGAAACAGTGATTCATGCAACGCGCGGAAGATGGAGTGACGCCGCATTGTCCAAAATGACGTTAGCACTATTTCGTCGTCTAATTCTACTAGAATCATTGTTACAATTTATTAATTTAATTAATTATTCTTGATTATGTTTCGCATAGGTGTTAGCCGGTTTGGTTAGGATTATCTATTGTGTCCTTTCTTGTTTGGTCTCGAAATACGTATTTAAATGTGCAAAATTTCACGCTACCTAGTGCTGGTTTAGTACTAGCCGAGTTTAGTATGCTTTTGAAGTTTTTTTGAACACTTGGTCGAGGTGGATATGCCACGGCCATGTCACTTTTCCACGGTCATTGTGTAGAACCGGTCGATAGATCGCATCTAAAATTTTTCAGACCATCTTAATGGGATTTTGAGCTAAGACTATATAAATAGGTTTTTGTATATCTTATATTTGGTTGCCTGTCTGTATTTTTGATGAATTAGTAGCAAGAAACCTAATTTCTTCATTGAAGGATTTTTATCTGCCAGACTGGGAAAGTCACATGGAATAGAGGTTAAACATTGCTATAAAACCCTCGTTAGAACACCTTGAATTGAGGTAAATATTTAACAGTATTTAAAGACTGTTTTATGAATTTAATGTTCCTAAAGGAAAAAAACTTTTAATTTCTCTTAAAATAGTCTATAATGGGAAAATACCGTTAAATTATGTTATCTTCTAGTTGCAAAGTGGTTTTAATATCTCTAGTTAATCTTAAAATCTTATATCTAATATAACAATTTGTAAATTAGAATTTTTTCCATTAGATTACTTTCTGATTTGACCACTTTAATCAAACTTCTATTTAAAACTTAGTTTTTAAAGCTTTAGTTAAACTATAAATATCTTTTAGGAATAACCTACTGATTATTTTCATAATTTATAGTAATTTTGCTATTCGTACTGTACTGGGTTTCGGTACATTGTTCAAAATGCCTGTGTAGCCACATTTTGGGTCACTTCACCAAATTTAATTCTAAAGTATATATATGATTATATTATATATTTTTGATATTATTGCACGATTAAGTTAAGTGGTTAGTAGTTTAATAAAGCTTTATCTTGCTGACTGGGGATTGTGCCCATGAACTTTTCTTTCGCTTAAATAATTAAGCTAAGTAATTAATAATTAACTGGGGGTTTGTATTGAACTGCTGCGCTGGCCACAGGTACAGCCAATGATTTGTGTCTAGTGTTTTAGACGTTTTATATTTTTAGGGTTTTAATTTTACCTCTTCCATCCTTACTAGCTGTTTGCTAGCTTGCTTGTAGTGCTCATCGTTCTCGCACCTTATATTGCAAAACTAACCACTTGTAAGGAGTAGTCAGTGGATACTGTTGCTGTAGCCCCAATTATAATAATAATAATAATAATAATAAGCCTTTATTTCCAACAGGTTAAATACCCAATTACAGGAAATTCAAAGTATATATAAGAAGAAGTTATATAAAAACAAAGAAGTTATCGTATATCTTAAGTAAATTACAAAATTACAAAACCACAATAGAAGACTACAAACAAAATATACAATAGAAAACAATGAAGAAAGATCAATTTAGCGGTATTCAACATTTAATCTCCGGCATCGACCGTGAGCATGTGATTTAAAATAAAAGTTAAATTATCGTTGTGAATGTCACACGTGTCACCAATGGAATTAAAGTTCTTACACATAAAGTAAATTGGACTATGATATAGTATGTTGGATCGGGCGGTGTCCAAGTTAAAGGCAAGTCGCTGTCTGGATTCAGGGCGTGGTACACGAAAGGAAATTCTTTGTAAAGGAGAAGGACAATCGATAATGTTGTTCAGTAACTTAAATAGAAATTTTACGGATTGCATCTCTCTCCTTTTCGCAAGAGGCAGTTCGCCATACTTCGTGAGCAGTGTATAATGGTCGAAGCCCCTTGCAGGGTAGATACCATCATCCTTTAGCGCCTGGCACTTAAGGAATCGCCGCTGAACTGATTCCAGTAGTTGAGTGTGGCAGTCGTAGATCGGGAACCAGACAAGAGAACCATAGTCCAGCCTGGACCTGACAAAGGCGTAATAAAGAATTTTGGCAGTTGCGGTCCTTATAAACAGTTTGCAGTTTCGAAGCACAAAACCCAGCATCCGTGATGCTTTTGAGACAGCGTCATCAATGTGAAGAATAAAGGAAAATTTTTCATCAAAGGTGACTCCGAGATCTTTAAAGCTGCTAGTCCTGGCAACAGTTGTCCCATTAGCTAAGTAATTGACGATATGTGGAATATTAATGCGAAAGTAGCTGGTAACATTACACTTAGCGATATTTAGATTAAGTCTGTTCAGGCTGCACCAATGGCTTACAATATCGATATTCGACTGCAACAGAGCGCAATCGGCAGCGGAATTTATACAGGAAAATAGCTTTAGGTCATCTGCATATGCTAACCTTTGGCAGGTGAGCATAGTGATAAGGTCGTTAATGTAAATGTTAAATAGAAGGGGACCCAGATTAGAACCTTGAGGAACTCCCAAGGTGGAGGTAAAGCAAGCAGATTTAAAGCCCTCAACCGACACATACTGGGAACGGTCAGTCAGGTAGGAACCGAAAAGCTTTACTAAGCGATCGGAGAAACCAAACTGACGCTCAAGTTTATTTAATAAGATGAAATGATCAATCTGATCAAATGCCTTCTGAAAGTCTGTATAAACCACGTCAACCTGACCTCTATCATTAAGGAGTTCGCACACAAATTGAGAAAACGATGCCAGGTTTGTAGTGCATGATCTACCGGCAACAAAGCCGTGCTGCTCATCGGAAAGCATTGGTTTAACCTTTGGAAAAATCAATTTGTAAAGCGCCAGTTCAAATAACTTTGAGAAGTTACATACGATAGATATAGGGCGGTAATTTTCTACCACGCCAGCGTCGCCTTTCTTAAAGATGGGACATACTTTTGCTTGCTTCCAGATATCGGGAAAAACGCCGGTGTTTAGGATAAGAATAAAAATATGAAGCAGGGGGTCCAATAAGGCAACAGAGCAATCTTTAACTAGAAAGCTAGGAATCAGATCAGGGCCGGAGGTAATTTTATTCTTAAGACACTTGCTTGCTGCCAAGATATCGCTGGCCGTGAACGCTGCTACATCAATATAAGTTGAGGAAGCTTCAGACACAAAAGGATGCTCACTATGGGCTGAGTTTGTATAAACGCTTTTGAAATATTCACCAAAAGCTGAGACAATGCTGTAAGGGGTGTCATAAGATCTGAGAATTTCATTGAGCGAGGAATTTGGGACTGGTTTTGTTTGCTTTGAATAAAGGACCAAAAATTACTAGGATCTGACGTTATTTTGTTTTCCAGACCCAGGACGTAGCTTCTGTAGGCTCTTGCAGTCTGCGCTTTAATGTCTTTGCGCAAGGACCTGAAACGCTCTTAGTAGTTATTAGACTTGAGGGTTTTAAAGTCACGTAGTGCTTTTTCCTTTTTATAGATATTACGTATAATGTCAGCTGAGAACCATGAAGGAAAGCGTCTTTTACGTTTTACTTTTAGAGGTACTGCCTCGCGAAATATATTGTTTAATATGTCATAAAACACATTGCATGCAGAGTTGACGTCCTGCTGAACTATAATAGGTGACCAATCAGCGTTAAGTAATAGATGATACAAGAGCGGAAAGTTTGCCCTCCTGAAGTTGTATTCCCTTGTGTCGTCCTTGTTAACTGGTAAGTTATTGTGAGAGGATAGGCTTGCGTGAAATTTAAAGGATGATGGTTATCTTCCGGAACAAGAGGTGCACCGCTGTTCAATACAGCGACATCAAAGTTTGCAAAGATCAGATCCAAACAGCGAGAGTTGCCATTAACGACATTGTTGAACTGCTTACAGTTAAGAAACTCATAAAAGTTAGTTAAAAGTTTATGTTTGCCATTGGGACACGCGCGGTTTCCATTGATAGTTGGTACGTTAAAATCACCTAAAATAATTACATCTTTACTGTAAATTGCATCAACTGTTGAAAGAACCTCGAAAAAGTATTCCAATTGCGCAGAATCGATGGTGGGAGGAATATACAGTACAAAAGTATACAGGAAGAAATGGTTAAATTGAATTTTACACCCCACCAAGTCAATCTCCGGCACCTCATTGTGGACCACTGAAAGGTTGATAGTCTCTGAGTGAAAATGGTTAAGCACTCCCAACAAAACTCCACCGCCCCTAGATGCAGCTACGAGATCAGTTCTTCTGTCCGAGCGGTACATTACATATGAACTAGGAAGGATTTCGCTATCAAATATATCATTTTGAAGCCAAGATTCAGTGACGAATATAATATCATAGCCGGAAGTGGACGCAGCACTGAAAAAGCTATGTGTCCTGGTACGTAGGCCTCGGACATTCTGGTAGTAACATGTAATTACGCTATCTAAGGAGAGTGAGGAGGCTGCGCCCGCGTCTCGTTTTTTGTTGCTATTGAGGAACTACCATTAATGTATTTAATGAAAAGATTATCCTCACCATTGTCCCTGCGTGTCCTTAACTCTTCCTTGACTTCATTAAGTTGGTTCAACTGAGTCGGAGTTAGATCAGACTCGATGTATACCTTCCTTCCTGAGAACTTGCTCATGTTCTTCAGCAGAAACTCCACATCCCGACAGTCATCCAAAATGATCCGGACTGGCCTGCAGCCATTACGGTTGGGCTTTCCAACTCTAGATGCCTTTCTCACAGGGATGTTACGATTCAACAATTCATTTAGCAAGGTAGAGATCTCTGCTAAATTTGACGGGTCCTCGGACGGTTCAGGCTTTAGGTTAAAAATCATAACATTCGAATTACGCTTTTGCCTTTCAAATACCTCCTGGATAACAGTGCTACTAGTAACCGGCTGAGAAGGTGGTTGTGGATAATGTGACCGTGGCATAGTGGACAATAGCTTAGAAGATGAGGTAACCTCGTCACTGAGTGCGTCCAACCTTTCCCTAACCCCTTCAAGCTCATCAACAACAGAGGGCAAACCAGATATTTCCGCTTTCAGAGCTCCGACGTCTCTTTCCAGGGCTCCCACACGGTCGATTAATCCCAATAACTGTTTGACATTGGAAAGGCAATCCTTACAGTAAAAAGGCAACGACCTTTTACTCAACAGAACAGCCCTTATTTCAGTAGCGCTAATATCACAGCAACCCTGACACACCACGCTCTTACAGTGAGCGCAAGGGTAGCCAAAACCTCTCCATTTCTTTTTGGTTCCTTGTTTGTAACAACAGTCTTGCACATAAAACATAGTCTACCTTGAATAGTTGTTGAGACCGGAGTATGTGATAGCATTCGTGCTGGTTTGAGAACCCAAGGACACAGATAAGCCTAACTTATTTTTATTTTCATTCCACCGTACGTGAATATTCTAATGTAATAATGAATTTTAATTCCTGGTAAAATAATAACTTCATTCTTTTTAAATAATTTCATTTGTAATTGTAACTACGGTTTATAGATTTGATTGCTCTTATATTTGAAAAATACAATTGCTTACTTGAGCTTTTATATTTGCAAAATTTTGCTTTTAAGCTATAGTATCGTAGCCATAAGTAGTGATTTCTATATAGCAATTATTTTTTTATTACACCTAAAGCCTATGTAGTTGGTTTATGTTATACTGACTCTGATTAACTTCATTTATTAATTTGTTATTTGATTTTACTAAATTAATTCCTTAATTAACTTCAGAGATTCTTCATGTTGATTGAAATACTTGATTGAACATTGGATACTAATATAATTCAGTATTCGGTTGGAAAACTGATCTCGGCGCGGTTATTAGTGAAGTGTTCTATTTCTTTTGCTTTTTTCTATGTAAATTGTATATATTTATTGCAATGTAACTACCTTATGATCATAGACTAAATTAGTTCAGTGTGTATGTTAGCTTTCACCGTATATTTAACATTTTAACTTACACAGAACTTCAATTGCAGGACACCTGATCATTTTATAATTATTAACAACATTATCAATAAACATGGACATTATGTTAAAATTTTAGATTTTTGTTTTTTAATAACTCATTACATAAGTACTTGCAAACTTATTCATAAAATTGAGGAGTGATACCTACGACATCAATGGCAGTTAGCAGTTCAACTGGTAGAGAGCTGCTGGCGAACCCCATCTCTCACTGAGCAGCAGGATTTGCACGCTCTCCTCAACTACCTCTTCTCATATAACTAATTTCTGTCTACTGGTCTTGAACTTATTTGATTTTTCTTTATTGTTCTTATTATTTTAATATTATTTCATATCAACTATAACTTTACTGTCTGCTATTAAACAGAGAAAGAGTATGGCAAATTTTGGCGCCCAACGTGGGGCACTGTTTTTGATAAAGAGGCAACGTTTTTGCAAAAGAGGCAAAAAATTGCCACACTCTTTCTCTGTTTAATAGCAGAGAGTAAGGTTATAGTTGATATGAAATAACATTTCAACTTTAAGGTTCATAATAAATTACCTTGAATGCTTATATAATATGTTTCAAGTTCAAGTTCAAACTTAGGACAGGTTGATAATTAATTAGTAATTTAAATGTTTCTAGTAGTTAGCAATATTATTTTATCCTAAATTTAAGTGTGGGCAGGTGGATATTAACTAATATGGCATGCTTGCACAATTTTGTATAATGCCTAAATGTAATTTTGATGTTTCTTTCTTTTAGCATGTCTCTTCTTTGCATCCATTTTCCATACAGTTTTGTCAATGAGAATATTATTGTTCAGATATATTGATATAAGATTATATCAAACACTTAGAGGACAGCGATATCAAAAAATGACTAGCGTTCCTTTAAAATTTTTTCAATATGGATACATTTTGAAGCATTTTTGTAATTTAAGAATAACATGTGTAGTTAGGAACAACTCTATTTAGAGTCATCAGATTTGACCCTCATTCACAATCTTAAAGCTTTCTTACAGTTGAAATTTATTTCAGTAAAATTGACAATATAACAAACTTTTCCATCAGAGGCACGAAATATATTTCTTGGGACAATTTCAATTTATTATTAGTTTTGGTGTGGGGTTTAAATAAACTTGTAAAGTTAGCTTAAGACCAATTACGAAGTTTCCTATAGAGACTGAATACATTTACTTTGCCATCGGTCCAATAGAGCAGAAATACTCAAAACTAGAGGCAACTGCATTTTTATTACGGAATTAAGAGTTTGCTTACACCAAAAGAACTTTCCGACAAAGCGATGTTGCCGTACCTTTATTTTTAGAAATATTCCAGTGATATCCCTAGAGAATGCAGTGACGTAGACTGAAATTTTAAAAGGGGTGGCTAGGGTATATGATCTTTAATAATTATATTGCATACAAATAAGGGCAAAGTGATGAGTATTTTCTTTGAAAAACTTCGACAATGGCTAAACAACCGATTTCCAACTGTAATGGTTGTGGCGAAATCAAAGGTTATAAACCAGACTTATTAAATATAAATTGGCATATTTTGCGAATGAAGCGAAATGCAAATTTTATCACAAAGCGCCCTGTTTAATTACTTAACAAAAATCATGTACTGATCCAATAGAATCGTTAATTAACTATTTTCCAGCCAGAAGAGTTGCCTTTTATTTTAGCCGCTGTCAGTTTAAAATGCAGAAATTAAATGTAAACAACGCGCTGACTAAAAGGCTTCAAGCTGTAACGAAAACAAGCACCGAACACCATACAAATATGTTTAACATGTTTTGATTAATGAAAGTGTAATTAAAATTAAAAGGCAAGTGTTGTGCCTACATAGAAGTCCTTTGAGCGGAAAGTAATTTACTTTAAGCAGAAACTATATCCAGTTCCATATATAACTCGATATTCGGATATATTATTAAAATATTGAATAATTTTCCGTCTCCCTAGCGGAAGTTCAACTCAGTTTCTTCTTTACGAACTTGAAAAATTACCTGAGTCATTGACTTAAACGGTCGTTATCCGATCTTCAAACGATTTGATCTACCTGCAGACACCCACCCAAGCCCGTAAACATCCATAAAATCTCGGAAAATCGCAACTTTCCCTTGGCTATCACAACTTTCTCATGCTAGAGGACTTAGCAAGAACTAAAATAAGAGTTCCCAGTCATAGAGCAGTAGTGGAAGCGATCGTTCTGATGAGCTGGCTCGACGTAGGTTCTAAGAGCCGAAGAGCTTCAGAACGTGTTAAACATTGTTGCGCGTAAAAACCTTTTAAATAAGTAAGCAATATAAAATAAATAAGATGTTACCTACCCTTAGGGATGCGGCCAGTGTAACATGTGCTCCGACTGCTCGTCGACGTGGCAGTGGGTCCATTATATACTTTTGACCAGGGCGCCACTAGTTTGAAATAACTAAATCTGCAGAGCCAAACTAGAAGACAGGTCTTTAGAATACTTAAGGGCGACTCAAAATCAAACGACTATTGACTACGTTTGTTTGGTTGAGGTATCGCAGAGCAAATAAAAGACGGTAGCTTAAGTTTATTGGGTGCTCGTTAGGCTTGAAGTTCAAGTTTAGTGTTGCCATGTTTCTTTCAATAAACAAAATGATATAAATCTAAGAAAAATGTAAAGGAGCTTAATTGAAAACAAATAATAACCTGATATATGCTCACCAACATAGAACTAGACCATACCGGAAGTAACAGTATAACATAACAAATGATTACGAAAGATCCAAAGTCAATTTCAACAAATTAATGATAAACGCAATATGCATAAGATATCTATCGTCACATCATACTAGTAATTAAAGATTATAAGTATAATCTCTATTGCTACTAAACATTGTGCGCGTCTACCATGATATACGCAATTGTACATAAATAGAACTTAACGAATCAGTTTATGAAATATCATTATGCAAAAATATTATAACCAGATTGTTAATCAGTCGGAACGACAATGTCTGTAATTTACCACAATATATATTTAAGTGTAAGAATATGAAAATATAATATGAAACAAACTATGAGCATTAATCGATACACACTAGTAAATAGTATCCCTATCAGAGGTATACTTATTTACATTTGCATTGGTAAGCTATGCTTACACCTAAACTGTTCCAAAAATATTTATATCAATACAACGCAGAAAAGAAGTAAAACATGCAGTCTAAGACAACGCTGAAAATACTAAAAAAACACGCAAATAGCATTATGTGAAATATCACAAGCGTTCTGTGAACATAGTAACACACCCCATCCATTTCAACTACACTTATCTCATCTGGTCTACGCCGATATCACCTCCGATCTTCTGAACGTAGGCTGAGAGGCGCCTTGGGACCCATAAACTCTCAGTGGCATTTGAGGCAGCGCCCACCTGGACATCCCGTAATGATGCGGATGCAATCGGTACCAAAATACAACGCTGTGTCTAGCCTCCCGGTACCGGTATCCGAATAAATCCCGGTAAAATATAATGGCGGTATGATGACGTAATGGTCTACCGGTATTTACAATAATCCCGGTAGATTTTGTTCTCGTATTACAATATGTCTTCGTGATCAATTTGTCGCAAGAGCTCTCGTGGTGTAGAGGTTTAGATAGTGGGTCTCACCTGGACGGCACGGGTTCAAACCCCATTGCTTTATTTTCTTTTTTTTTAAGATTATGTTTCTAAACATTTTTTTTTCTTAATTTTGGGTATGTCTTGGGTTAGATTGGGTTAGCACCTGGTTAGTTTCCTTTTCTTGAGCCCCCGTAGCGAGCGAAGCGAGCGGAGGGTCATGCGGATCGACCAATAGGAGAGGCCGATTTTGATATAGTCGGCTATGCCTGTAAAGGATCTTTAAATGCTAATTATTTTATAAAATCTAACGGGATTAATAGAAACACCGGCAGAATATTACGTCATCAATACATACCGGGATTTATTCGGATACCGGTACCGGGAGGCTAGACACAGCGAAAAAACAATCACCCTGACTGATTGGTAGCAACTTGGTTACCTTCTCAACTCGCTCCAAATAAAAACCCTAGCTACGTAGGGTTTTGGTGGTTATGACGAATGGAAGCAAGGCTCTCTCCTACCAACTTGTTTTAGGTTGTCCTTTTGAGGTTAGCTGTTGGCGTGGATGGTCTGTCTTGCGGATGGAGATTTCCTCACCGTAAAGGAGCGGAAAAAGATCTAGAACAAATAGAACATGGTTTGCCCCCAAGTTGGTAAGAGGCCTTTATCTGGCATGATGACTGTCCACCCCTAGCCTCCTTGTTAGAAAGCCCTTATCTATAATATAGGGCTTTCTATAGGGCTTTATAACGGACTTTTAGCCTGTTTGTGCGTATGCTATGAAATCGATTACAGGTCGCAATTTTGAAGATAGCGACTTGAAATTTGGCATAGAGGTAGAGGTCCACGAGCCCTCGGAACCTATTGATTTTGGTTATGATCGGTCAATATACAGGGTGTGAAAACAGGACAAGTTACCGTTTTTTGGCATTTTTGACCGTGCAAACAAGGACCAACTTTTCTTTTTTTTTATGTCAAATGAAAGTATTCGGTGTGACACGTATTTTCTTAATTTGCTCTTTGCTCGAATTGTTATACAGGGTGTGAAAACAGGACAAGTTATCGTTTTTTGGCATTTACAGGTCGCAATTTTAAAGATAGCGACTTGAAATTTGGCATAGAGGTAGAGGTACATAAACCCTCGGAACCCGTCGATTTTGGTTTTGATCGGTCAATATACAGGGTGTGAAAACAGGACAAGTCACCGTTTTTTGGCATTTTTGTCCGTGTAAATAAAAATAAAATTATTTTTTTTAATGTCAAATGAAATTATTCGGTAAGACACGTGTTTTTGTTCCTTTGCTCTTTTGCTCTAATTGTTATACAGGGTGTGAAAACAGGACAAGTTACATTTTTTTGGCATTTACAGGTCGCAATTTTGAAGATATCGACCTGAAATTTGGCATAAGGGTAGAGGTTCACAAACCTTAGAATTTTATTGATTTTGGTCACGATCGGTTAATATACAGGGTGTGAAAACAGGACAAGTTACAATTTTTTGGCATTTACAGGTCGCAATTTTGAAGATTGCGGCTGGAAATTTGGCATAAGGGTAGAGGTTCACAAACCTTAGAATTTTATTGATTTTGGTCACGATCGGTTAATATACAGGGTGTGAAAATAGAAAACGTTACCGTTTTTTTGGCTTTTACAGGTCGCAGTTTTGAATATAGCGACTTGACATTTGGCATAGAGGTAGAGGTCCACAAACCCTCGAAGCCTATTGATATTGGTTCCGATCGGTGAATATACAGGGTGTGAAAACAGGACAAGTTACGGTTTATTGGCATTTATAGGTCGCAATTTTGAAAAAAGCGACTTGAAATTTGGCATAGAGGTAGAGGTTGACGAACCCTCGAAGTCTATTGATTTGGTTACGATGTGTTAATATACAGGGTGTGAAAACAGGACAAGTTAACGTTTTTTGGCATTTTTGTACGTGTCAACAAGGACCAAATTTTCTTTTATCGATGTCAATTTATAAGTAGAGGTGAAATTAGGTTGGCATTTTTTGTTGACAACATGGTTACCATAGCAACCAATTAATAATGTGTATATCACTAATAAAAGATTGCTTATGAAGCCTAATTTGATACTAAATAATTGGTGGCTATGGAAATCAAATAAAGTAAAAAATCGTCATAATTCGTCAGTCGTACGACTTAGAGATTTGATATTTGGTATTTAGGTAAAGATTTAAAAAAAAATTAACGATTGACGTTGACAAGTCGGTTACCTTGGCAACCAATTAATAATATGTATATCACTAATAAAACATATAGTATGGTACTTAGGATTGTTTATGAACCTAATTTGATACTAAGAAATTGGATGCTATGGTAACCAAAAAAAGTAAAAAATCGTCATAATTCGTCAATCGTACGACTTAGAGATTTGATATTTGGTATTCAGGTAATGATTAAAAAAAATTAACAATTGACGTTGACAAGTTGGTTACCATGGCAACCAATTAATAATATGTATATCACTAATAAAACATATAG
>MU184274.1:12299-47347 GCA_016904865.1 Pissodes strobi | reverse complement strand
TTTATGAAGCCTAATTTGATACTAAAAAATTGATTGCTATGGTAACCAAAAAAAAAAGTAAAAAATCGTCATAATTCGTCTCTCGTACGACTTAGAGATTTGATATTTGGTATTTAGGTAAAGATTTAAAAAAATAATAACGATTGACGTTGACAAGTCGGTTCCCATGGCAACCAATTAGAAAATAATCACGGTAAAATTAGACTAGCGATTGGTAAATCTAATTATAAGGGCTTTCTAATTATAGGCCACGGTACGGATAGGAGCGTGGCAATAATGTGTGACCGAAGGTCACACAAACGAGGCCCGAAGGGCCTCGCGCGTGCCGCAGGCACGAGTGGCCACGCCACTTGTTATATCAGGGCGTCAGTCATCAACTGGCTACCCATAGCGGTGTTGAAATAACCAGTATCGCAAGATTGGTTTTCTTAGTTGGGTGTAGTTCTTGGGAACTTGGTTTGTTTCATGGATGTAGTCCTGTGAGCATTTGCGCAGGGTTACTTTCTTCAGCCTAGTGGCTGATAGTTCTTGGCAAAAAAAATTACGTGGCAATTTTTTTTCTTTAGGAAAGGGGGTGGTGTTACAGTTTTTTTTTGTGAGTGATTTAAATCTTCACATTTACGATTTCTAATGTCCGGAATAGCGGGACAATAGCCACAGAACTTTCAATTTCATTACTGCCAATAATCGCTTAATCGAGCAGGTATCGATGCACGGTCCTACTCTGAACCGCTTTTCTATGGTTACGCCTGACGCCAAAGAACAATCGATATCCGTAGCTCGATTCAGGTGGGCTGCGCGATATCATTTTAGCCCAATGTTTATTGTGCTAGAGTCAATTGTCATTTATGGAAATTGACTTTCACTTTCAAGTTCAGATTTAAAAAAATTACGGCAGGAAATAGGAAGTTGCTTTTTTGTGTACAGTGAATAATATAAATAGAAGATATAACGTGAACACGGGGTCTTTTCTTGATCGCAAACGATGTGAGGCCGCCTGAGTGACGGAATAACATTTATATAATATATATAGTGTGTGACCAGTTAATGGGATAAAATATCAGCAGGGAAAAATTCTGTCTGGATCTGGTTTGGTTTTTTTGGGAAATCTGGACTGGATAACCTTAAGGGGGATATAAGGCTTTTCACATGTCCACGAGGCAAACGGGCAATATAATTACAGCACAAAAGATAACCACGTTTCTTGGAACCCTTCATTATTGAGAAGGTAAATACTTTGGTTCTTATATTTGTAATTTGTACTGAGCAACATTATCAATAATCTTGTTACTATTTTAAACTGCTTATAAGATTATAAGCTAAATTCCATTTAGAACAGTATTCTGTTCAGCGTCAGTTTTTGAAAGGCCGTGCTTAATATTCTTACAGGTGTATTTTTATTACTTTAGTGACTCTGTTATGTCTTGGAAGACTGCTGATGGTTTGTTTTTTAAGAATTACTCTGTATAGCTTACTTTCCTTAACATTTTGCTCGAACATGATGAAACGAACTTAGTTCTTAGGGTTCTTGGGGACTCAAAGACATATTTGACCTTTCTTGTCACTATTTTATTAAAGGCCAAGTTATGCTTTTCGTTCTGAGTGGCCCATTGTATATATAATGTTTTAATAATTATTTAGATTTGATATTTTAAGTCAGCATACTGTGTATGCCATGTTAAATCAGAAGAGCTTTTACTCTTTTAGAATAATGGAGCTGTTAATTAGCAATTTAATTGTAACTTTTGTGATTGGTCAGCATCGTGTAACTTGAAACTAACTGTTTCAAGTTACTAATTAGTGTGTTTGGATTTTGTAGGGTTCAATTTACGGGCTGTTTCTGAGCCAAGCTATTACTTAGCGGGCGAGCAGCCAAGTTAGAAGTTTACTACTTCTGTCGAGCCATTGTGGCACTACTGCGAGGCAATCAATGTAGCAGATTACTCCTCAGCCTAATCTAGACTCTTGAAGTCGTGTGACCAATTAATCGTATATGTGACCCTGCTCAACCGACAGCACAGAACACCTAGCAATAAAGCTAAGTTTAGGTTAAATTAGGTTTAAGTCTTTCCTTTCTTCCTTCCTCTTTTCTCTTGCTTTACCTTCCTTTCTTCTAAATGAAATCATAAACGGTAAAGCCGATGTGATGATATTACTTCTTTTATTTTGAGACCCACTTGAATTGGCTTGACTTGAGGTGTTCAAGGTGATCTTTTATTTCCAATTTCTTTCAGGTAAATGAAATCCGGTGGCGCTCAATAATTAGTTAATTTTGATACCTCAGTTGCAATTAAGTGTACGTTTTCTTATTATTAACCGAGAACACTTCAGTCACTTATTTGACTTTCAGCAACGAGCCTATGCAACTGGACCTACTCCTGAGTAGCTAAGCCGAGCTATTGTGCCTATATGGTTGTTTCTTTGTAAAAAGTGACATCTGGAAATGGTAATAACGCATAAGACTTATCCATTGAATCAGTTTATAGGTGCTGTCAGTTCTATTCAACAGTCAAAATCATTCAGTCTTATTTATTTAGATTCATTTAAGTTCCATCTAACATAAATGTATATTCACTTTGTTGAACAATAATAGTAAAAGATGCCATTTCTTTTAATGTAACTCTGCCATAACATAGGCTTAACGCGATAACATTACAGATAACAGGAATAGAACAATAGTAACAACACTATAAACAAAACACCCGAAATAAGATTACCCCATAAGGGCGAATTAGAAGTTCTTTTTATCAGGCTTACGTACTACCTCCTCTTAGGACGGTTTGCCAAGAAAGAGCACGAGGTCGAGACAAGATCGTTTACCTCGAACGAGAAGTTCGATGTTCAAGGGTCAGAAAAAATGCTATCAATAGGCCAGTTTTACATTGTCCTGCGACACCACGTAAAATACAACAAGATGGTTGCCACCAAATTTAATAACATCTTCAATACGCAATAAAGCGTACTTAAGGCTGACGATAAAGCCATTACTCACCCACTAATCAAACAGAAACCACCTCATTGCGGTCCGCGGCCATTTTAAACTCCTGACATCTTAAACGCAAATGCATTAATAGGCGGCACAATAATTCACGCCTAAACATACCTTTAACCCAGTAGCCTGTGTCTCTGTTGGAACCAGCTGCGAAACAACCGGAAGGTATTGTTAAATTTAGGGAACACCACGCAACCACTAAATCATCTTGCCTGCTTACATGAAGCGAAAGCTCAGACAGTCCTTTAATATTAAACTGATGGTTGGACATCAATAAATTATGTTGTTTCTTGTTGGCTTGGTCCACAAACAGATCAAAATCGCCCGATGATCGCTAGAGAAATATGTGCACTTGGCAACATTCCAAGGACACCCCTCAGTTAGGCAACCAACAATTGTCAGTCAGCTGCCTCAACTCATCTGAAGGTTACCACATCAGAAATAGATTGACTGAATTTTTAACTTTTTCTATTAAATTTTGAAACAAATCCCGGAAAATAACCAACAAACTCCGAAACCAATATTTCTGACATCCATGAGACTGTTTTAACTTATATTGTCACGAATAGTACAATGACGGGGTCTCTTGGTTAAACTTAACGTTTTCCACCAACCTGCCACTGTGTGTTTTATCCGTGATGACATGCCTTGCTTATCGTGCAGGGATATAACTCAGATGATCCGGAATTGATTTACGTCGGGTGAGAAGAGATGATAAAGAAAGCACTTCAGTTAAAACAATAACAACGTATATTGATCAAAGACCTAATGATAAAACTTTAACAACGTCTATTGATCTGAAACGTAATAAGATTATATTATACTCGATTACTAAGGCGCGCATTTGAGGTACAGTTTTGACTTGTTTATAGATCTTTGGTCACTGCCTTATAAATATAGTTTTTCTTAAGAGTTTTGTGTTGTGTTTTATTTAAGGTTAGTTTGTTCGAAAGGTCACTCGAATATTCCACTCCACTTTTAACTATTTAATAGACTCCACTTAGAAACTTATCTTTCTCAGAACTTTGACAAACTTATCATCGGTTTGACTTTAACTACTGCGGTAATGAAGCCCCGAGACTTAGCAGCCATGTGGCTAACCAAATACTAGATTTGGGTCAGGAGAAAAGGAGTAGAACCTTAAGCAGCCATGTGGCTAACCTAGGAGCGGATAGAACCTGAAGCAGCTAACCCAACCTAGGAGCTGGTTTTAGGTGAGACAAAAGCCTGCCGAACTGAAGGATCGGTAGCGTATTTATATTATAAAAAGTTCTGACCATTGCTCGCCTAAGGTTCAAAATCGCTCCCGTTGACTGCTCGCGTTGTTTATAGTTTTCCTTTAATGTTTATATTACACGGAACGAAAGGACTAATTGAATTAACAAAAAATTTGTTAAACTAATAAAATGATTTGTTTCTATATCCACGAGAGAATATTTTATTGGATTAAATAAACAAATTTGTTAAAAAGTATGAAGCTGATATGTTTGTTATTTCCACAAAATAGTTTGTCAAATCAAAAATATGTTTATTTTCGACTTAATACTTAAAACGATTCCGACAACAAAACCATACTTTTAATGCAATCAAAGAGTTAAGATGATGCAACAAATATATTATTTATTTAAAATAAATAACATAGTTTCAATAAATACGTATTTTGTCGATACAACAATTATACGAGTTAACTCAAGAAAGCATTTTTTGAAATTAAAAAAGCAATTAAGTTAGATCAACAAAATATTATTTCAACACTAGCTGCTCTTCTTATTTAAAACAACAAACTAGTTACTTAAATATATATACAGTTTTGTTTATTCGAAATAAAATAGAATATTTGAATAGACAAAACATCCATATTCAAACTAACAATAATTTATTTGGATCAATTTTAACTCGTTTTAAATAAACGGATTACTTGAATGTTAGTTAATTTCCGGCTATTTAGCTGCGATCCGTTGGAATATTATCCCAACTTCATCTATCTGCTGTAATAGACATTTGGAAATTACCAAAATTTAGAAATGCATATACCGCAGCTGTAGACAAAATGTCAGGGAAATATTCTAAAAGATCACACTCAAGAGCCCGTCACTCCCAAACATTTCGAAAGATTTTGCTTGTTAAAGGATTCACACCCCATGCATATATGTTTAAAAAATATTTACATGCTATAAAAAGACAATGTTTTTAGAAAAATAAAGGTTTATTCATCGAACCTATAAATGTGTAAGAATATACCTACCTACAAGTATGCCTACATACTCTACATATAAACTTATCAAAATAAAAACATATTTAACATAAATATGGCAAAAATAAAAAGACCTAAATTCTTAAAATAATAATATGAGGAGCGAGAAATTTATGTACTACACACAAAATAAGATTCTCTTGCCACATATGAAAGTCAATATGCTCTTGGAATAACGTCAATTCCCTCAGTTTAAGAACTCTTTTCTATGTGTGTATACTCTACATGCAAAAATACCTTCACTTAACAGACTAAAAGCATGTTCAACAAAAATATATAGATACCTACTAAAAATGATTATAACAGGTTATGCTTATATACCTAGAAGGAAACTTAACATTTGTATCTTCTTGGTAATAACATTGAAAGTTCTTCTCATTAAAAATCCTTTGCAAAAAAAGTATTTCCAATGTTTATACAGGTTAAGACATGACGCAGGATAAAGTGTCTCAAAGTCTATATCAATCTATAAAAAAAAAGAAATAATATTGATCTCTCAAAAACAATTGAACTCAAAGTACAATATGATAGGTATACATCATATCTCATGAAATTTTATAGGGATTTTAAATATAAAAAATACAGAGTGTTCCTTTAAAAAAAATTATATTTGGTATGCTTCATACTTTTAAAGTACCCCCTATACATCAAAATATTGTCAGAATATAACAAACAAAAATTAAGGTGTCTAAGGAATTGTGCAAATAAAAATTTGGCCAAGTTTTATTGAATTTATTTCGAGTAAAGACAAAACCGACTCCTGGGTAAATAATATAAGTAAAAACAGTAATTTTCTACTAAACAAAATATTTCCGTTGGAAAGCATGATTTAAAATGGTATAATAGTATATTATGATATAAGTGTATAAGAGGGCCTTTAAAGCACGCGCGACATATTTCAAAACACGACGCGAAGCGGAGTGTTTTGTAAGTCGCAAGGGCTTTAAAGGCCTCTTATACACGTATATCATACGCTATTTTTTATTACGAATGCTTCATAATCTCAAAAATGTTTTAAATATTAAATTTAAGGGATATATTGACGAATATATTAATCTGTCACATTTGACATGATCAAATGTTTCTATAGCAACCTTTAAAAAAGTAGGCGCACCATAAACATCATTTTATGCACGCTACAGCGTGCGATAATCGTTGATTATGATGCATGCGTAATAAAAAGTCTGTTTTTTATAACTGCCTGACATGTGCCAAATTTTATGTTGTAAGATTGACATTACTGATATTGATAGAGGACTCACAAAATTAAATAATCTACTATGACATAATTGGTCAATTACACCAACGTTTGTAAAGATTTTATGCGTAGTTATTTATTTTTAACAACATATATTTTTAACAAGATTTTAAAAATTTACCGAGGTAAATTCCGGTGATTTTTCAGTTGGTTTACTTTTCGATTTCAATTTTGCGAGTGGTATAGATCACACTGACATTACTGCCAACTTTTAACCTCGAATTTTGGCACCAGTTAGGCATTTAAAAAAACAGACTGTACATATTATGCACATATATTAACATAGTTCTGGCAAAGAAAATTGCAAGCAGGTACCTACTTAGTTACATTAAAATGGCGGATATCCATATTCTAGCTTTGTTTGTTAACATATAAATACATGGACTTCCTCTTCATACCAGAAACTCACAACAAACAAATTTCAAAAAATATAGGGAAGTATATTTACCTGCAGAACAGAACAAACAACTAACTGAACACTCAACTCAATCACAGAATTTATGATGATGATGCAATAATTATAATGATAATGGGCAACCACGCCACGAATTCATCACATGCCGACATCGACTGAACACTGAACTTAAAACGATACCAAACGGTGTCGCGCCGGTAGTCACCTGGCCCATCAAAATAATATTATGTTTGATATTATTAAATATTTTGCTGAATTAAGCTAATAGTTCTTTCCATTAAATAAATATTCAGTATTTTTGAAAATATATTGTTTGCAGCCAAAACAAAATGCTTATTTATTTTAACAATTTATATTGTTTAATTTGTCTATAATCATTTTTTTCAGTTAACCAACAGTGGTTTTATTATCTTAAATGATTGTTTGCTTGATTTTACTAAATAGTTGTTTGATTTATTTAACAGTTTGACAAAATAATATTATTGATCTGAACAAATAACCATATTGGCGTAATGCCCATTTTGTAACATGGAAAAAAAATTGTATCGTCTTAAGCAAACTTTGCTAACTAAATTTATTTACTTCTATCAACAAATCCTTTCGTTCCGTGTACAATTTCCAAATTCAAGTTCAAACTTAGGACAGGGTGATATTTATTTAGTAGCTTATGCATTTTAGTAGATCACAATGTTATCATCGGGATTATCGGGAAGGTATTTGGGAAGGTAAGAAAATTGTTGAATGGTTTGGAATGCACTGCTGTAAATGCTTGTAATTTTGAAGGTCCCCTCGAAAGCGATGGCCAGGATACAGTACGATTTATTGATTGATTATTTGTTAAGCCAGTGGAAATGTTCATAAAGCCCGATCGATCCCATCAAACAGCCAGAGAAAATCAAGTTACGTATACGACTTCAGAACTCTCAATTTTCCCTGGAACAGCCCGATAAAAGGCTAGGGTCATACGACAACCATACAGGTAACTAAATAAATAAGTAGTACTATATTTAGCTTGACGGACTAGCATAATAGATGTAGGATTAAAGGTGAAATAACTGACTTTATTTGACCTCTATCTGTTACATGTTTTCATACTAAATTGACATGTAATAACATTACACGATAACTTCAAGAAATACTAGAGTTGACTGGATAACGATGCAGGGAACTTGGTGAAGATTCTAATGATGCATTACAAAAAGCATGTGTTAGAAATGAATCTAGTTATGTTGGGCAGGAAAAAACAGCATCTGCTAAAAAATCCAAGTAAGCCTAAATTTTATCTACACCTTTATTTAAAATTCTTTTTGTTATTCAAGGTTAAAGGTTATAAAAATCATATTGTCTCAAATATCTCGCTTTTCGTGAAGTGTATGACTTTTGCGTACTTAGAAAAAACAAAGAACAGGAAATTCTTTACAAAAAAGGTAATATAAATCTTTTCCGTACAATCAACGATTCATTAAACAACACACGAAACTGGCATAGTTACATTCGGTCAGCCACTACATATGAAAACTCGTGAAATTGTTGCCGCTTCTTTAGCTGAATCAGATACGTCAAAATTTATACTTAGACTTGGAGGTTTCCATATGCTTTTATCAATTCTTGGTTGTATTTGATACATAATGGCTGGAAGTGGCCTGAAGGAATCTCTCAGCATTATTTTACGCTCTTATTTCCGTTGAGAATATATTGAGTGGTAACGCTTTTGCACGAGCTATCAGAGATCAGACATTACTCCTTGTCGCATTATCAAGTATTTATTATTCAAATAACAGAAATGGATGATCTCAAGAATTACATTGAAATCATATTAACTGGAGAAGTTTTGTAGGAAAACGTAGACGAAAATCTGGATGTTTAAAATCACTAAGAAAACACTTCACTGATAAATTAAATGAAATAAACAGGTCAAGGCCTTACGTCACAATTATGGGTACGTGATATGGTAGGCCAAGCAAAATAGCTCATTCGAGCTGAGACGATAGAAAAATGGACTGGACATCTAAACACCGTAAAGAAAATGCTTTCTTATTTCCATGCTGCAGGGCATTTTTTCTTGTACGTAAAGTAAGCGCATTTATACCTGCCAGATATGCTAGAATTACAAAAGAATATGATCCAGCATTTGAGATATCTTCTAATGGATTTTTCATGACTCGACTGTCAAATAGGTTCCACTGCAGAACCTGGAGTGACGTGATAATAGAACAAACCTTAATGAAATCTATGAAATCTGAGGGAGGTGTTTACAAGAAAGTACTGTGAAAATTGATATATGGCTTACATGCAATGAATTCGATCTGCGAAGAAAAATGTTTCTCGGGCCCCCCCCCCCCCCCCCCCCCCATCAACATGTTGATGCAAAAGACTCAAGCATTAAGAAAGGTAATGCAGACGTCGTAAAAAAATTAGTTGACTGGTTTGCTTCTTATAGCCCTTTTCCAAAAACAAAATTTATATCGCTAGCTACAACAGGTGTCGCCGGTACTGAAAAAATAAACTGTTACGATACATACAACATTTGGCCAGTGCAAAATATTGTTAAGCTAAATTTAATCAAACAGGGTTCTCCAGTTTTTGTCAGTCGATAGCTCTATTAGAGTTCATGACGTAAATGTTGTTGTAGATCCTTTGCTGCTGTTTCAAGGAACCAGCTTATACAAGAACTTTGACGAAAACCTCAAGGAATATATGCAGTACGAGTTAAGTCCTTATCCTACAGCACTTTTTGATAATGCAGACGTGCGGAAAACTCCTAAATCAATGTTCTATAAATGCTCGACCCTCGGTGATGAAATTCCTGCTGATAACGTTGCTTACATCACTAATTGTGGGTTCCTGCTGCACCCTGTAATATACCAAAATGATGATTCTTTTCGTTGTATTATCAAAAGGTCTAGTGATTTTCTACAAAAACCAAAACAGACAACAAAAACAGCAAAACAGACAACAAAAACAGCAAAACAGACAGCAAAAACAGCATGCTGTTGTCTGTTTTTCTGTGTGTTTTGCTATTTTGCGCTGTCTGTTTTGCTATTTTTGCTGTCTGTTTTGTTGTTTTTGCTGTCTGTTTTGCTGTTTTTGCTGTTTTTTTGGGAACTATGGTGGTAGGAGGCTTAGGGATCACTAGTAATTTTCCCTTGATCTAGAATCTGTGCTTTATACCTACTCTGCTTCAATTTCAGGATCCGTAGAGGTCATTTTTGACGTAGCAGTGCAAGTGACACTTAGCCAATTGCTCAAATAAAGCTAGATTAATATCAATGGTAAAGCACAAACTGCAACCTATCGACATATTGTGAAGCAAGCTAAAGACGAAGCCGTCGTTTTAAACGTAGAGACGGCACTGGAGAAATCACAACACATCATCGATATTATCGTTGGAGAAGATGTAGATCTATTAGTACTTCTAATAGGACGTGCTCCTTCAAACCAAGATGTTTTCTTCCTTAAACTAGGGAGAGGGAAAATAAAATCTGAAACATACTCTTCTTTTAGCCTAAATAAGTGTCGAAATTGTAAGAAGCATCTGTTGTTGTTACACGCTATTACTGGCTGTGACTCAACTTGCGGAAGTTTTTAAACAGGAAAATTGTACAGTAGAGACGATTGCGGTAAATGAATTACGCATTGTTCTGGCAATCTATGGAGCTCCTAAAACAGAATTATCCATTGAAAACTATTTGCGAAGTCAACCAGACTTAATACCGCAGTGAAACTGCCGTCGCTTCCACCTACTGCTCCAGCTGCATGCCAACATCTGAGTCGAGTGTATTATCAAGTACAGAATTGGCTTGGTAATGATTTAAATCCTGGATGGAGGATAAATGATAATATTTTGGAGCCCCTTAAGACTTTATTACCACCTGCACCAGATGTATTTTTAAATACTATTTTTGCAACTGCAAGGATGCAACACAATGTGCGGCTGCAGAAATCTTAGGCTGTTCTGTTCAATACTGTGTAGCCATTGGCACGGTCAGTTATTCCTCAACGGAAATGACAATAGCGCCATCGAAGAATATATTGAGGATAAAGAATGAGTTTGATCCCGTTAACCTCTTGATACAAAATATAACAGAAGGAAAAGAAAATGTTGGGAAAGGACGAGAACTTGGAGGAGATGACAGAGGACCAAGATGTGTAGGAGGGGACAGAGTTCGAGAATGAAGATGAGCTGTAGAGTCCCTAAAATAAGCGAAATCATAAATTAGGTCTACTGGGGAAACCATGTAAAAAATGCGCCTTGCATCCTACCTCTGAGGTGGTGTGAAAATAGGTGCCCCGCTACTCTGCGCTTTCCTGGCGTATAGTGTGAAAACGGTTGGTTTTAGGTAAAATATGTACATAACATTTTTTTAAGAGAAATTTTTCGTCTTTATTTTCTTTCATAACCAAAAAGGCCATATGATAAACAGGGAGCAAAATATTTGCGAAAAACCAGTTTATGTGACATTTGACCTTGAATAACACCTCTTACTTGATTTTTTTTAGTACACGAATCCTTATGGGACTGCACTAAATAAGAGAAAGTCCACTCTGCCCAAGTCTGAAGATCTGAAGACAGGGGAGCAAACGTCATTCACCTTTTGAGAATCAGTGGTTGCTCTTTTGAAGCCACAAATCTAAAATTCCTCGATTGGGATAGTTGGATAGGTTACATTCATCGAAAGGGCCGGCTTTCATGGAGACAGGAACAAGTTTAGGATGAAGATGGTCGGACACAAATTTGTAAAAATGATGTACGGGCTATCGCTGGGCATTGCCCTTCAACTTCGATACTGCCCTGCAGGCTCCTTTGAAAATACCGAAAGGGGTCAGTTTTAGATTACAAGATATTTTCATCGATAACGAAGAGTTTTGGGAAAATTTCTTTAAATAATACGAATCATTTTCATGCTGATATTTATGGAAATATGCCAGAGTGTTTTTTTTTCTAGAGAAGAACGCATAAATATAATAAAACGAAAAAATGTAGGCCCTTCTGTTGAAGTTACGACGCGACGTGTTCTTATTTACTACAGATTCTGAAATTGTCATCTGTGGTTCACATGACACATTACAGTGATCCAAAATGACTGATTGATTACCGACATATTAATATTGGCTCTTCCGAAGTATTTATTACCGACCAGGAGAGAATTTCTCAACTTAAGCTCTTTGTTGGGGAAACACCCCAACATGTGTATAACTTTCGTTTCTCACCGTATAGTTTGGTGATAACACCCTGTATGTATGTAGTATGAATAAGCCATAATTAAACTCTGAATATACTTTTTTAACCCCAGGTAAACAGCAAATTGTGCATTTAAGGCATTGTATTTCATTTACTCCTTAGTCCGAACCTGGTTTGTCGGTTTAACAGATTCCGTTATATGCAACATTCTCTAGAAAGCAAAATGTCATTCCGTCAAACAAATCGTTATTAATCGTTCTCAATTTAATATATCTTTGTCTCAGTCAGTGTTGTGTAAACAACAAGATGTCAAAGATAGAAAGAACATGCTTCCACCCTCTCAAATGCATCCACCGACGCGTATTATCCCGCGAATTTCCTCTCTTTCAACCGACTTTCAGTTTGCCGCCTACCGATAGGAAATATTATATTTTAGTGCCTTACAACCACTCAAAAGTACTAGATTGGTCCAGTCACCGCGCTCTAGTGTAGTTCAAACTCTCACTCGAACAGCAGCTAAGGTGGCTGTTCGTTGCTTTTCGCGCCAAAAGTCAAATCCTTTTAGGGCATGTTCTCGTTTTGTTGCACATATATTAGAGAATATCTGTTGTACCTCTATTCTCTTTGTCCAAGCTTGGACAAAGAACTTTTTTGGGCGTTGTAACGCATTCTCTATGAGGCAGAAACGCCATAGCGTATCGTCTCTCCTGTTGCTGTGAAGAAGATATAAAATGGCGGATTGATGTTGCTGGTCGAATAATTCCTGCAATCAAGATGAAAGCTGGATTTTATGGTTTCCGTAAAACAACAAACATTAAGGTTGAAACTAAATAAGTCAAATCTTTCCCAGTTGAAGATACAGGTAAAGCAGAGGCAAGGTTCGAAGGTACGATGTGTTAACGTTGCTAAGTTGGAGAAAACTAAAAGTATTTAAATTAAGTATAGACAGAAAACTCAGTTCAAATCACAAAATCAAGAACTTTCAGTAGATAGTTATTTATGAAGAACCTCTTTTGAAATCTTAGTCGTATGTGTGAAAGGATAAATGCTTGAAAGTAGATAGAAAATACTGTATATATTTATCATATTTAATGCAATTTACACCTGCATTATTATAGCAAATACTGCATATTTAGAGAATGGTGTTGATGTTTTTTGTATAAATGAACACTGGCTCACGCCTTGGTGCCTTCAATGTTTAGGGTTTTCAGGTGGCTGCTGGCTTTTGCAGGTCTCAGATGATTCATGGAGGTGTCGCCATTCTTACCAGGGACCTTGAATTCACATCTCTTAACTTGGAGGGTTTCTCAATTGAACAGCATTGCGAGGACGCGGGTATTGTTTTGAATGATTAAATATACAGGTTGTCACATTTTATAGGTCTCCACTAGGCGACTTCAACTTGTTTATTGATACTCTAATGCTAGTACTTTCAAAACTAGACTTATCAAAACATCTTTATATCACTGGAGACTTCAATGTTCCATTTCATTCTTATCATGACAGAGCATTAGAGGTAATAAATTGCTTCCGAACCCTAGACCTCCGACCAGCCGTGAATTTCAGTACTCGTCTTAATGCCTGCATCGATAATGTATGTACACAAACTTACAACATTGTTTACAAGGACCAACACAGTTAAATCTCTTTCATCTCTCTGATCATTATGGTGTGCTTGGAACTCTGACAATTAAATCATCGCTCTCACATTCCACCAGAATCTCTTATAGGCCTATTACAAGTGAGGGTTTGTTCACCTTATATGGCATTATTGAGTCAGAAACGTGCGTTTTTGTCGACGACTGTGGGGTTGACGTGGATGGCAAGTTTCGAGGGTTTATCGACAGGATTGTTGATGCTGTTGGAGTGAGTTTTCCCTTAAAGTCCAGGGTACAAAATTCAACAAAGACAAGATCGAAACACAGGGTTGACTGGTTTAGTAAGGATCTAAGAGTCATGCGAGAACAACTACATTTTATGGTATCTCTCAATAAAACCAACCAAATCTTAATGCCTGCAAAAACTGTAAATGATTTCAGGAAAAGATATAGGACAGCTTTGTGTACAGCAAAAAAAGCTGCTCATGAAGTTTTCATTGCAAACTCTAACAACGAACAAACAGCAATGTGGGAAATAATTAAATCTAATCAGCCAAGGTACACTCACTCTTGCTCTTCAAATTTAAATGCAAATGACTTTAATGACTACTTTGCCTCAGTGGCAGAGAAAAGAGTGGAAATATTGCAGCCCTGTTCGGCCCACTTTTCTCAGTATTTGACTGAAACACCACAGTATCCCCCATTCAATTTTAAACCGGTCACATATAATGAAATAAGAAAGGTTTTCTCTGAAATTAAGAATAGTGAATGCAAGGATTCATTTGGCTTGAACTTAAAAATCATAAACACTTTAAAAAAATTAATAATTTTTCCTCTTACAAAACTAATAAACTAAGCAATTTCTTTAAACTTATTTCCAAAGATATTCAAAATGACCAGGGTTATACCAGTTTACAAGAACAAAGGATCACAGCATGAGCAGTCTAATTACAGACCTATATCTATCCTGCCGATATTTTCCCAGATTTTTGAGCGTGTTTTAAAGATGCAAATCTGTGACCATTTTGAGAGGTGTAATGTATTCTTTCAGGGACAATTTGGTTTTCGCCAAAATAAATCAACGGTGTTGGCCATTAACGATCTTGTTCAGCATGTTGTTGAAGGCTTTGAATTGGGACGTGACACCTATGCTCCCTTCCTGGACTTAACAAAGGCATTTGATTGTGTCTCTCACATCATTTTGCTTGATGGTTTTCTACCTGAAAGTGTTCAGCTAATAACATCTTACTTTTCGAAGCGCTCCCAGTTTGTGTCATACAACTCCAAAAACTCCCAGGAGGCCCCAGTATATGTAGGTGTGCCCCAGGGATCTGTACTAAGTCCGGTCTTCTTTCTCATTTATGTTAATGACCTTGTAAACTTTCAAAAGCGCAGTGACATAATTCTCTTTGCACATGACACCACAATTTTTACTACTTATGATCCTGTAAACATAGATGATTCTGGCATTACTGAGGCGCAATTGAATGTGGAAATGTGGTTTTTATCAAACAAGACTCAATCAATCAATTTCAGCCTTCGGGGTGGAGAGAGTGCCCGTATGATTCTGGCTGACGGTCAGCGGGAGGTTTGTTTTTTGGGTGTGAACCTTGATCATTCTTTGGTTTGGAACTCTCATGTGCTGAAGCTGAGAAAGAAGTTGGCTAAGTCTACTTACCTTATCAGGAGCCTGTCAAGTTGAGTTTCTTTCGACTCTCTACTAACAGTCTACCATAGCTGTTTTGCCTCAAAGATGAGCTCTGCGATTCTAGTCTGGGGCCACTCAGCCCATGCACATGTAATCATTCGTCTTCAGCGTAAATGTGTGAGAATACTGGGAGGCCTGGGGTACCGGGAGGACTGCCATCGGGTGTTTGTTGACTCTTCGCTGAGTATTTATTTTGGAGTGTTTACTATATGTAAGGAAAAACATTAATCTCTTTAATACCCCTACCAAACTCGAAATAATGAAAACCTGGTTCCGGGGTATCTGAGACTTGCCAGAGCTAGAAGTGGTACAAATTTCTTTGGTGTAAAGTTTTTTAACATTCTTCCCCTCAATATTAGGTCCCTCAATTTTGACAAGTTTAGGACGTAACGAGGGCGTTCTTAAAGAGTAGGGCTTTCTATTCCTTTGAGGAGTATTTGATTTGCGACACGGGTTCTCTGGCCAGCTTGACTTTGTGATGTCATGTTGTGTTGAGCTATGATGTGTTGTTTTGAGCTTGTAATAATTGTATTATGTATTTTAATCGAGTATGTGTTCAAATTTTAAGATTGTAATTTTTGATATTTATATGTAATTAATGTGTATTTTTTTAAAACTGTATTTTGTTTAGTCATAGGTTTTTTAAAACTTAACTTCGGTTGCCTTGTTAACCTGAGTTACTATAGTCTAGGGTTATTTAGGTTTAGGTTACATGACGTGTATAAATGCATTTCTGCATATTAATATCAATAAACTTGATTTGATTTGATTATCATATTTAATGTAATTTACACCTGCATTATTAAAGTAAACCAAAACGAATACATGTTTCAATTCATCCTATAGATGTAATCTCACTACCCTATGGTGATACAGTTCATTAAAAGTGGTTAATTAATAAGTAAAAATACCATCCCCTCCTTTATGGTTTTAAGCAATTAAAAAATTAGTTGTTTATCCCTACCACTCTTTTTAAAACATATTTCTGTAAAGTATTTTAGCGAAGACGCAGTTTCACCACGTATATTATCAATTTTAATGTAGGGAATCCATCGATTGCATATATCGCAAAAGGGAAAAAACTGAAACACATCAAAAGCTCGGATAGTTCCTGTAAAACTGAAAGATTTCCCGCGGGGACGACCAATATAGCATCCGAACAATTCCGATACGATGGCTTAACATGCAGCAGGGAAATGCAACTGTACGCTTGAATAACTCCCCTGGAAAATCTAAATTGTAAACGATTAGTTTTTAGTAACACGTTTTATTTCGCCAATATTATTACAGCCACTCTCATTTCCGCCTTACACCTTAAAACTTCGCCAGTATAGTCATCATAATTACATAACGCCATGAGTCGACTCTGCTATCGTACAATAACTATATCTACGCCTTATTTCTAATCTATCTATATACTCCGTATTATATAACACCGATTCGATTCTACTGCTACGCCATTCGTTTTCCAGGGTTGTCACGTCCTCGCCTATTTGAATGTCGTACGTCGCCTCTCCAAAATTTGCTTGTTACATTCGGCCATCCTGCAACAATTAATGCCCTCATTAATTTAACTCGCCCGTAAATCAACCAGATCTTATCGATCTGTGCATTCGCCATAACACCAAATCGCCTACCCTAAAGGTTTCGCCTGTGGTTGCAACCATACGCCTTTTATCGCATATCACCTTTATATTACGAGGTTCTCACTCGCCTTTTGCTATCTCAATAAGAAGTTTGGACCTTAAATCGCCATAGCTCTCGCCTTTCGCCAACAGAGCATTCGCCATTTGCACCTCGCCAGTTAAACTCACTTGCATGCACCTTTCAACCTGACCATTCACCCTTTGCACCTCGTCAGTCAGACTCACTTGCATGCACCTTTCAACCTAACCTTTCGCCCTCGGTGTTTTACACCTCGCCTCGCCAAAAAGTCAGCAAGCGCCTTGCTCGTAAACGCCAGCCCGCACTAGCGGTTGGAAATAATACGCATTGGGTACCCGAAATTCGCCAAACGCCTCTCTCAATTTGAGAATCGCCTTCGCCCGTGCATGATCCTGGACTTCCCTGCCCCTCCAATTCCACAATATCGGTTGATGGACGCCGATATCTGTCAAAAGAGGAAAGAAAGCCAGTATACAAGTCGCCAGGGGAAGAGCAACCAAATGCCCTCGCATTCGCCTGTAGATCGAGAGGTAGACCGTCAATCAGACACGAAAGCGCCTTTGTGCCTGAAAGCCCACACCTTTCGATCAACGCCATTTTATCATGATAATAATGGGTCATGGTTTCGCCGTCCAATTTAACCCTCGCTATCATCTCCTTGAGCAGCTGAGCAACGTCATGCACTCTAGGAAACGCCTTCCTAAGAGCCGCCTTTCAGTCTTCCCATGAGAGGTCATATTCATCGAGCCGATTAAACCAGCCCCTTGCTGCGCCTTGCAATTTCGCCTGCATAAAATACGCTCTCTCATAGTTCGACCATTCATGAATGTCGCCCAACTGATCAACTTTGCTCAACCACCTGACTACGTTACAGTACCGGCTGTCAGGATCGAAAGGGTCAATAATGTCGCCGCCTGCCCTTGCCCTTGACCCCGAACTGCAAGCGGAGTCCGCCCTATCGCTACAAGCATGCTCTACTACCGCCTGAGGAACGCGCTCACCTGATTTTTCGCCCTTCTTGTTGCCCTTGGTACCGCCAGTACCAACGGCTGCCCTTTGTTTCGTCGCCTTTACCATTTCGGCCGCCTTTTGCTTCGCCGCCCTTGCCATTTCGGCCGCCACAATCTGCTGGATACTAGTTGCCAAACCGCCTTTCAACAGCTTATGTACCATGGAGACTGTTTCGTCTTCCATCGCCGAATCGCCTTCGCCGTGGTCACCGTCGCTCAATTCCAACTCGTAATCGAGCTCTAACTCGTCACTTCTGCCTTCCTCCATAGGAAATCACTTGAAAAACGCCTTTTAAACACCAATGCCAATAAACACAGTTAAAATACGCCATAATTTTTACAATAATCACTAATTAATTAGCACACACTTCTTTATTATTATCGTGAATATCTGAAAAATCACCAAATGTCAATCCACTGTCAAGGATAGCAACAAACGCCCGCCTTTTGTTATGAGTTTTTGTGATATCGCCACTAACAAAAAAGAAGAAGTTGCCACTGCGATTTAACTCGCCGAAATCGCGTATTTGACCGTTCTCCACAACAAATAACACAATACGTAGGTTATCCCGACTTCTGATCTGTAAACGATTAGTTTTTAGTAACACGTTTTATTTCGCCAATATTATTACAGCCACTCTCATTTCCGCCTTACACCTTAAAACTTCGCCAGTATAGTCATCATAATTACATAACGCCATGAGTCGACTCTGCTATCGTACAATAACTATATCTACGCCTTATTTCTAATCTATCTATATACTCCGTATTATATAACACTGATTCAATTCTACTGCTACGCCATTCGTTTTCCAGGGTTGTCACGTCCTCGCCTATTTGAATGTCGCACGTCGCCTCTCCAAAATTTGCTTGTTACAAAATATTATATTCAATTCTTGTTTTACTTTTGTGTGTGTTTAAGGAGGGTTTTCAATAAAGAATTATTAGAAAAATACAACATTTTTGTCTCCTAAAGAGGAGCCCTCACCCCCTGCAAATTAAGTAAATTTGCTCACAATATTTTAGTCCTATTGTGCGTTTTCCTTACCTTCCTTAACAAATTATATTTTGACGCATTACTCGATAATACACCCAAAATAATTATAATGCAGGCATTTAAAGCAATTCATGTCTCAGAATCCAATTGAGAATGTCTAATGACCTCTAAATTTCGAAAAGCTGTCTTAATTGATCATTAATTATAAGGGCCGACTGGAAAATCTACAAACGAACTAAGCAAATTCAAGGAGTATTTTAAATCGCTTATCATACAAGAGTAAGCAATGCAAAGTTAATAATCGTATTGATTTCTGAAATTTTGAGATTTATTATTACTATCATCTTCGTATTTTTTAATAACATATAGAGGGCGCTGTAGTATTAAACACGTAGCTGCGTGGCTTCCTAGATTGAATTAAAAATGTATAGGAAATTTAGTGGGAAGTAATTATTATTGTTGTCGCAAGTAGTGATTACTCTTAATATAATCTAATCCAACTGATTTTTAACTTTGTGCTCTTCATTTTGAAAGAGATATCCTACATTGACGAAATTAGACGTGCTGTCAAAAATGAAGTTGATAGGATTGTAACGGGCAATATCGAAGCTAACCAATTTCCTGGACAAAATCGCGAAGGAGATTTAAATGAAATTGGCATAGGGCAGTAATAGGGGAAACGTATTTCTGTTGTGATAGTGAAAACCTCATTTTATTTATTGAAATAGACTACAAAAATTATATAAACATCATAATAACACTAGTAATGGGAAAACATGGTACCTAATCCACTAAGCTAGGTATTTCAAAGCAAATGTTTCATACTTATGTATAGGATTAAATGCAGATGCCTTCATGTGAACGGTTAACTTTACACACACGGTATATCGTTCCCAGCTTGAAACTACAAGGCTTAGTTGTGTTTATCGTAGTTGTCCCCTTGGTTTTCTCTTATGGTGTTGCCTTTCTAAATGGTAAAAAAGGAACCCTTCATATAATCCCTTGGCTCATTTTCTATATTGCTGCACTAATCGGTCCTATAATATACCTTGATAGCCACCCTCTGGCTTCGACTTTGCTAATTATGGCTCTTAATTACTGATTTGAGTTATTTTATTAATTACTATGCTGTTCGGTTCTAGAATATGCCTTGATAGCCATCCTCTGCTTTAGACCTGGTTTTGAGTTGTTTTGGACATCTGGAATGCATTTGAGCCATTCTTGGAGGGCTGTGTCTAAAAGAAAACATTAGTGGTGGTAGATTCGTTATAGATTATCAGAGTATTTGGAATGTAATGCATGCATGATGGTTATTTAGGCAGATCTAGCACTGAAATTGGAACTTACTTTTTGTAAATTTCATGGTCATACTGTGCTAATTCTCTCGTTGATTTAGATTTGGTAATCCATTATTTTACATAGGTGACTAGGGAATATTTTCATTTTGCGAATGATATTTATTAGAAGTATGATTTGTCACTTGTCGGATTTGGACCATAGACTCATTAGTCGGTCGACGAAGGCCGCGTCGTGTACGTCAATCGATATCGACTCAAAAACCACTCGAAGTTGCGTTGCATGATTGTAGGATTTACTCCTTATTGGCTTGAATTGGTTGATTGTATTGGATTGTATCAAGGTAAGCTTGTATTTATTGACAGAGTATTCTACTGATTATCCGTTATTATAATATCTCGATAATATTTCAGCTCGGAGTTGATGCTGCACTGCGACAACGAGACAGTTCTATGTTTCATACAGTTCTGTGGATGTAATTTTGGCGGCATAATTGACAGGTTTCTGGACCAGCGCGTGGTCTTCCCGTTCGACATTGTGGCCAAGTTGATGTCTTGTTTGGCATAATGCTATAACTTACGGGTGCTGATTGTAATTTTGACTGCGACGTAACGCATGGATTATGTATTCCCACTGAGCATCTAAAAAATAACGTCCAACCGATTCAAATAATTTCAATAGTAAGACTTTTTATCGCTTAAATTGGCGAATCCGGTAGTATGACGTCATAACTTTCTAGTACCTTGTCACAATGTCACAAATAGTGACGCTGACAACATGGCACGTTGGGCAGCCGCGTTGATGATTCTTCTGGTGTCCTCATTAATTTAGGGTAAGACACGATCATTGATTTGTATAGGAGTGGATAAGCAATAGCCGCCTGTTGCACTATTCAAAAGTGGCAACCTATGGGCGAAAAAACGAGTTTCTGCGCATGACAAAATCGACAAACGTAAACAAAGAAGATCCCGTTTCGTCATGCGCACTAAAACACTTGCCGTCTCAGCAGGCGTCGATCAGGACCGAACTTGGCTTTTGTCTTTGACTTGTTTTCGTTTTGACGGCGCGGCGTTTTGTGTTGATAATTCGAATACTTTACTTTTTATTGACTCTCTTTGGACCTAGTGTTTGTAATTGCTTAATTAGTTTTAGTTTAGTGGTTCACGTTTGTGCTTTGTGCGTACCCTATTTTGATTTTCGTTTTAATTGAACAACACGCACATAAACAATGGGCGATGCTACCAAAATAGAATCCCGAAAGTGTATGGTTGTGTTTTGTAACAGTAGAGGCAAAATACCCGGAATGTCCTATTTCAAGTAAGTATAATTATTATAAGTATTACTTATTTATTCCTTATTGTTTGTTTCACTATGCTAACTGGCCCATTCACACCACTCTACCGAATATTTGGTGAAATAATTACTTCCGTTCATAATCACAAGAGTACGAGTTCAAATTTTGGAGTCCGGGCCTGCCTAATGACCTTCACACTGCAACAGATGGCGCCCGCTAATTCTCTAATGCGCAAGGCAAAATAGGAATCGTTTTGTTTACATTTCGGGGTCGTAAATTTGCCATGTTTGGTCTATTTATTGCTTATCCACTCTTATACAAATCAATGGACACGATACACCTAAACACGGTATGTCAGCTTTCCGAAAAATGACAGTTCGTATACTATGTCACGTGTGGAGTTTATATGTAAAATACAGGGAAAATTTGCAACACACTTGATGTCACGCTGTAATTTTTCGAACGGCTGACATACCATGTTTAGGTGTATCGTGGGGTAAGCCAATTTAGTCCTTATGCGATCATGAACGATGCGAATGGTCTCAGTGCGTGGCTCTCGAAATTGAGATTTTTCATTGAGATACTGATATTTAGTGTGAAATATAGAGTGCCCTATTAAGGGGATTATTGAACGAAGTCCTTGAGCAGGACTGTGGTCATCGATGGCTTTTCATCTGATGGATGATTGTAGTTGAGTGAAGATTTGTAGATTCGGCCACCTGCACCCATGTTGGGGATTTGACTTTCGAGAGCTGCCACACGCTTGAACCCTGTAGAACATCTTAAGGTATGTTGTTTAAGTAATTTTGATCAAATTATTGGTTTAATCTGTTAATTGTTTAAGTTCCGTACCAGTTCCCTTCATATTTGGCTTGATTACCATTTTAATATGCCCAATTTGTGTTTCAGGGTTTTTTTCCTTTTTCCGTCTTTCTTCTTGGTCTTCTACTTTCCGGTTGTGGTGCCTTGTGGTCTATGGATTTCCAGTGCCTTCCTGGTTTTCCATACTGCATACCGAGACTTCTCCGACTACAAGTGTTTTCGGAGTAATCATCAATTTGACTCGTTGTCTCGTTGACGGATCCAAGCCTTAACGCTCACGAAGTGTGAATTCTCGATCTTGACACTCCAGCGATTTGACGAACACCTGGATCCTGGATGAACTCGCTGTTGGTTTGATAACATATCAGATAAGTTTTATGTTAGGATATTATCTAGTGTATAAAGAGAAATTATATTGTTATTTTTTTTACCATTATGGTGATTTAGGGGGGCTACTTTAATCAATATTTCTAAGTGAGTAAGGGGTTTGCTTGGCTAAAATATAGCTTACCTTCAAGCTATTTGGGAGTAACTGGGGTTATTCTTAATAGTTAGAATAGGTATACTGGATTCTCCAGTTAATCTGGTTAGTATTGGCGTGTTATTATTATTTTTAGCGTTGTCTTAGATTGCGTGTTTCATTTCTTTGCAGCGTTGTGTGATATACATATTTTTGGAATTGCGCATATGTAAACATAGCATATCGATTGCTTTATTTGAAAGCTGTCCTAGTTACATTGGAATAAAGTTGTATAATAAACTACCCAGTTATTTACAGGACATTAAAATAATTTTTGTAAATTCAAAAAGGAAGTTGTTAACTATTTAAAACTAAAATGCTCCTATTCTATAGAAGATTTTTTGAGTAGTTGAACTGTACTACTTTTAAACTATGGACCTTATGTATTTAAGCTAAAAAAGATTTTTTGACGTAATCTATACCAAATTGTACTTTGTGCCTGATCTTAAGATTGAATAAATATTATTATTATTATTATTATTATTATTATTTATTATTTATTTATTTTTTATTTAACTCAGGTTTATCCCGGCTACATCAGTACAGATCGATCCATTCAGATAGGATCTGCACTGCGATTCTACGACTCTAGGAATGATCGAACAATATGTGCGGCATCTAGAACTACCGACTTTTGCATTGCCCTGTAAGTATTCGCAGGTATTCCAATTTCGCAAAGTTGTTCTTTCAGGTTTCTTGGTATCAAACCCATCGAAGACAGTATTACTGGGACGACTTTAACTGTTTTCAATCCCCACATATCTTGGATTTCTCGTTTCAGCTGACTATATTTGGCCATCTTCTCCGCATGCTTGGTTTCCAAGTTATTGTTGTTAGGTATTGAGATATCCACAAGTATAGCTATCTTTTCCTCCTTAAAGATTATAGTGATATCCGGGCGGTTGTGCATCACGGTGACATCAGTGACTATCCCTTTATCCCAATAAACTTTCGCTTGCTCGTTCTCAACTACTGGGTCTGGTTGATACTGATAGTACGGACGATCATTGGTTGGCACAATGGAAAGCATTTTGAGGATTTCCAGATAGGACATGCTCGATGGTTTCCGACTTTGAGTTGCATTTCCGGCACTTATCTGTTGGTACGTCTTCTTTTAAAATGTACTTTTGATAATTTCTTGTACTAATAACCTGATCTTGAATTGCTATAACGAAGCCCTCAGTCTCAGGGAATAGACTACCTGTTTTCAGCCACTCGAGTGATGCCATCGTGTCCACGATGTGTTATTATTATTATTATTATTATTATTATTATTATTATTATTATTATCGATGCTAATTTATATAAGTTTACCTCTGGTATGGATACTATATAAATATTCGAATTATCGGAATTAATTCAAATTCAAATTCAAATTATTTATTTGTGTTTAAACAGAGGAGTTTTACACACGTCAGGACATGGTACAAGAAGAAATTTCAAAAAAAACGCAAGTAAAATACATAATAAAATGCAGCTAAATACTAACTTAAAATGTAATATTGACACGAATTGTATTTTTTACTGTGACGCCACGCCTTAAGGCAAATTAAGGCAAAATTGCGCATTTAAGTGCCTAACAATACGCCGTTTAGAAAGTTTTAAAATTCCGAGTATTTACGGAGATATCCGGAAAAAACCGAAATTTTGAAAAATCGTTTTATTTTTTTCCTGGGCTTATTTAAAAACGGATTTCAAATCTAATTACACTTTTGCATTGCCACTTTTTCCGCCCTATCCAATGATGATATCCACTTTGAAATCCGACGTTTCGTCTTCAATGGATCATCATCAACTTTCTTTTTTTAAATACGAACTTTAATTTCTTTTATCGTTTTTCAGATGGTATTGGCGTTATTAATATGAGCATGTGTTTTTACTTTTTTTTTTTATTTTTTTTTTATTTTTATTTTTTTTTATTATTTTTATTTTATATATTTTGCTTTGGCGTGATTTTAAATAATTTAAGGTAGGTACTTTTCAGATTTTCATATTCTATAAAAATATTTTATTTGTTTTTTGCATTAAATGGAAAATTGGAGCCCGTATTAAAAATTAAAAATAGTAAAATTATTTTTTACGAGAATATGGCCATGAACTATTACTCAAACAAGTTGCTTAGTGCATTTTATTTATAAGCAAAATTCCAATAGGTGTTTTTCCATCAAAGTTCCTATAGTATCACGTAATATGATTATAATTTGTTAAATAAATTCTTTAATTGGTTAAAAGTTGGAAATATTTTGTCTTTACAACAAAATAAAATATTTTTATAGAATATAAAAATTTTAAAAGTACCTACCTTAAATTATTTAAAATTACACCAAAGCAAAATTTATAATTAAAAAAATAATAATAAAAATAAAAAAAAAATAATAAAAAAAATAAAAACACATAGTCATATTAATAACGCCAATACGATTTGAAAAACGATAAAAAAAATAAAGTTCGTATTTAAAAAAAGAAAGTTGATGATGATCCCTTGAAGACGAAACCTCGGATTTCAAACTGGATACCATCATTAGATAGAGCGGAAAAAGTGGCAATGCAAAAGTGCAATTCAATTTGAAATCCGTTTTTAAATAAGCCGAGGAACAAAATAAAACGAATTTTCAAAATTTCGTTTTTTTCCGGATGTCTCCGGAAATACTCGGAATTTTAAAATTTTCTAAACGGCATATTGCTGACAGTGTATCTCTTAAGGTTTTCGAGTTCCCCATACATAGACACGAATTCGAGCCACCCTGTACAGGGTGGCTCGAATTCGTGTCTATGTATGGGGAACTCGAAAACCGTAAGAGATACAGTGTCGGTCAAATTAAGGCAAAATTGCGCATTTAGGTGCCTAGCAATATTGGGGTTTAGAAAATTTTAAAATTGCGAGTATTTCCGGAGATATCCGGAAAAAACCGAAATTTTGAAAATTCCTTTTATTTTTTTCCTGGGCTTATTTAAAAACGGACTTCAAATTGAATTGCACTTTTGCATTGCCACTTTTTCCGCTCTATCTAATGATGGTATCCAGTCTGAAATCCGACGTTTCGTCTTCAGGGGATCATCATCAACAATCTTTTTTTAAATACGAACTTTAATTTTTTTATCGTTTTTCAGATGGTATTGGCGTTATTAATATGACTATGTGTTTTTATTTTTTTTTATTTTTTTTTTTATTTTTATTATTATTTTTTTAATTATATATTTTGCTTTGGCGTAATTTTAAATAATTTAAGGTAGGTACTTTTAAAATTATTATATCCATAAAAATATTTTATTATGTTTTTTGTATTAAGTGGAAAATTGGAGCGTATTAAAAATAAAAAATAGTAAAATTATTTCTTACCAGAATATGACCATGAACTATTACTCAAACAAGTTGCTTACTGCAAAGATACTCCCAACTTTTAACGAATTAAAAAAATTATTTAATAGAGAACATCAAAAATGTATAATCATACTACGTGATACTATAGGAACTGATGGAAAAACACCTATTGGAATTTTGCTTATAAATAAAATGCACTAAGCAACTTGTTTGAGTAATAGTTCATGGCAATATTCTCGCAAAAAATAATTTTACTATTTTTAATTTTTAATACGTGCTCCAATTTTCCACTTAATGCAAAAAACAAATAAGATATTTTTATGAAATATGAAAATTTCAAAAGTACCTACCTTAAATTATTTAAAATCACGCCAAAGCAAAATATATATAATAAAAATAATAAAAAAATGTTAAAAATAAAAAAATCGAAAATAAAAAAAAATAAAAACACATACTCATATTAATAAAGCCAATAATAATCTGAAAAACGATAAAAAAAATTAAAGTTCGTATTTAAAAAAAGAAAGTTGATGGTGATCCCTTGAAGACGAAACGTCGGATTTCAAACTGGATATCATCATTGGATACAGCGGAAAAAGTGGCAATGCAAAAGTGCAATTAGATTTGAAATCCGTTTTTAAATAAGCCCAGGAAAGAAATAAAATGATTTTTCAAAATTTCGGTTTTTTCCGGATATCTCCGTAAATACTCGGAATTTTAAAACTTTCTAAACGGCATATTGTTAGGCACTTAAATGCGCAATTTTGCCTTAATTTGACCGACACTGTATCTCTTACGGTTTTCGAGTTCCCCATACATAGACACGAATTCGAGCCACCCTGTACACACCTGTGTGCTGTACCGCAACTAGAATGAGCGAAATTGAGAGACCCGAAAGCCTGATGAACTTAGCGTTTCCCTGCGTATTTATATGTTACAAAATGCTGATGGCTGCATACTTACGGATTAAAATCGCTCCCGTCGACCGCTCAAGTTGTTTATAATTAACAGTGAATGTTTATATAACATTTGTCAAGTTCAAGTTCAAACTTACGACAGGGTGATATTTAATTAATGCTTTTAAGTAGTTCACAATATTGAAGCTTAAGATCTAACATATTCTATAAAAAACGATTACATAATTATGGAAAGATAGAACCTTTATTAGAAACCTAAAGTTTAAAATCATGGATACTGTAGAATATTTTTTTTAATTAATAAATAAATTAATAAATTTTTGAATTGATTTATAGGAAGTTCTTTAATATCATTCTGAAGTACATTAAAATATTTTATACAATAATAATTTGTTGCTGTGCGCGATTTTTGGAGCCTTAAAAAGTCTGGTCTTATGTAATTATGATATCTTGTAGGATAATTATGGAAACTACTATTTGTTTGAAAATTGTTTGACTTTTGATATGCATAAACTAATGACTCATAAATAAATCTTGATGGTATTGTCAATATATTGAGCTGTGTGTATTTTTCCTTCACATCCTCCTTATATCCAATCCCACATATCACCCTTAATGCCCATCTTTGTAATTTAAATATTCTTTCTGCATGACAAGATTGGCCCCAGGCTAGGACTGCATAGCATGCAACGGACTGGAATAATCCATGGAATGTTTGGACCAGCAATGAAAAAGGGACAAGGTGTTTCAAGTTCCTTAGTAAGTAAATTGTTCTCGTCAACTTATCTGCCAAATAATTTATTTGCTTTTCAAAGGAAAGGACAGGATCAAGGTAGATGCCAAGGAATTTTACCTCTTGTTCCATTTGGACGTGATTTAGGTGTCTGAGTGAGAACGTTAATTTAACCAGTTTATTTGCATTAAACCATTTTTGTAAGTGTGATAAGCTATCATTTGTTTTATTTATAAACACGACGAAGGCGAAAATGCGATGTAAAAGGTGCTAGATTGATTTAATGTAAAATTAAAAATGGATATTGGCAAAAACGATATTAAATCCTGCCACCGAGTAGCGGCAAAAATCTCAATCCAAATAAGCCTCCTGCTCTGTTGGTTCAGTTTGCGGCATATCAACATGCGAACTTCCGAGTTAAAAATGGGCAAGGAACTGCAATCTTCTAAAATATTCACAAGGGATGATTTAACACAGGCACGATTGAAACTTCTTAGTGCAGCAGCGGTTGACAAATTTTCAGTGAATTGTGCCTTCGTGCTAATATTTACCTCTAAAGTGCGGAGGTGACACATCGTGTTGAAGGTATATACTTTAAAAACGATTGAACACGTCAGTAAGTGGAAGAAAAAAATCAAATGGGTATGCAGCTGTATGAACTGTAACTGTCTTCTATCGTTTTTATGCCAAATAATTAGTCGCTAAAAGTATAATTACCTACCTTCTACTGTGCAATGTCCCCCCCTTTTATCAATCAGCACTTAAGTCTAATGCTAGGAGGATTTGGTTAGTGTAAAAGAAAACATGTAAAGACAACATGCATAAGGTACAAAGATTAAACTAGGATAAGGAGAGACAGAAAGATCTTGCTATTTCAAACACTGGTATCTTAGTAGGAATAAACAGGTGAATAACTAGTAAAAATTAACCCAAGATAATGCCTAGGAATTAAAACAATACAGTGTAAAAATAAAATGCAGCAGTTGCAGTAAATGAATAAATAAATAGAGGATAAGTCAAGAGCACGACAAGAAATGTAAAACCGAAATTATAAGTTTAATAAGGAAAATAAAGGTGTATTCCGCTAATTATTATACCTTCCCTAACACGTTGTTAATAACCATGCACGGACTACCCATTTACGGAAACAGACAATAATATTAGTGATGTTTAACTTTATCGATTTTATGCCAGTTGTTCTGGGCTCAATAACATCCTTGTTTGGTAAAGTTACGCGATTACAGCTGGTATAACTCGTCCCTTCTGGCATGCAACCAACGGTTTAGGATGCGAGCAACATGCTCTAAAAGAACCTCCTAGTATGGGGGGACCTATGGATGCAGCTCAATATTTTCCTGCAGCAAGGGGAGACAACGGATCCAGTCTTGTAATTTAAAGATTCTGGAGTATCTACTACTACAAATTTTTTGTGTTTCGGTACGCGGACGATACCTGATATCTCACAGGATCTCAAGGACCGAAGTGCAGTATGGGGGGACTTATGGATCAAGCCCAAAATTTTTTCGGTGACAAGGGGGTTACAACGGATCCAGCTTTGTATTTTTTATATCTCCCTTTTTTGCCTGGGATGTATCGTTATTGTTACATTTGCCATATAAAGCCAATCGGGACCCTTTCTATTCGGATTAGGATCTGTATTTTATATCCGTAGTGAAAGTTATACTCTGGTTACGCTTATCTTTAATATACAGTATCACCAAGAGCTGCGCTCTCTTCTTTTGTCTGTCAAGTTTTAATTAGTCTTATATTATTATCCTCTCACCTTACCCTGGGCAATTTGAGATAAATCAGATAAATATTTTAGGGTAAATCTCTAATCAATTGAAAATGAAATAAATAAATCTAACTATACACTTGCTTAACATCAGCTGTGCTATTCTTCTCGCAGAGAGCCCATATTATCGGCAACCTACCTCTCTCGACAATCTGTTGCTTCTAACGGTATTTGTCGTACCAGATGTCTCTTCGCAAAGAGATTTACAATTTTAGTCTATTAGCTGGCCCTCGAGATAATAGAAAGATAAGTCTGTTTTATTTTTGTTCGTAATCAGTTGGTTTTATGAGTTAATTACCTGCATATCTACGTAAATTTTGATTGCATTTCAACCTGAAATTTTTACCTATTGATTAACCACACAAATTAGAGCCGCAAAAGCGCAAGATGGCGCCGAATGATGACGCTTCGGCAGAGTTAGAGGCGGAAAAGTGCAAATATTGCAAGAAAAAAGTGGAAAAAGTGGGTGTAGAGTGTGTGAAATGCGAAAGTGTTTATCACCAGTCATGCTTATTGCGACAAACGGGCCTTAAGGTCTTTAGTGAAAGTAGAAACCTAATCCAATGTCCAACCTGTAATGCGGAAGAGGAGGACGCACACAAAAATGCAGCCGAGCTGCTCTCCACCAAAGACATCGAAATTAAAACCCTAAAAGCCAAGGTGGCAAGGCTAGAAGATCAAGGAAAGTCATTTCAAGAATATTTTGATCAAATTACAATGAAAATGGATGCAAGGTAACCTCCTGAAAAGCATAGAAAACATTGCACAATCATTAGACGTCAACAACATAAATAAAGTAAACATGGTAGTGCCTAAGATCCCACCGCCACCAGCAGTGTCTACCATACAGTCCCCATCACTAACAAAAGCCACTCCCGCAACAAACAGCGCGACGGCCGCTGACGTGCAGCAACAAGCAGAAATTCTGTTCTCTCGTGTCACCGCCAATTCGAGAAACGGAAAACGCCCGAATCAATCCGGCAACACAGCAGCGTCAACGTCAAACAATGCTACCAACTTTCGCCCGGCAAAAATTTCCCCAGAAGCACAAGACAATCAAATTAATAACAACAAAGAGGAGCCACTAAAAAATCACGAGAAAAACGAATGGGTGCTGGTTTCACGAAGAAATGAAAGGCAAAAATTTCTCAAACAAGACAGACCCCAACCTATACAGGGTTCAAACGCCAATTTCCGTCTGGATGAGGCGAGGAAGGTTTCCTTCCTCTTCATATCCGGTTTTGACACAAGTGTTACCATAGAGGCCGTCCAAAAATACGTAGAAGAAAATCTCAGAACAACTTGCAAAGTCCACAAAATAAAAACAACAAAAGACCGGTTTAAAAGCTCATTTAAATTGGAGATCCCTCTGGAAAAGAGGGAAGAAGCTATGTGTCCCAATTTGTGGTGAAAGGGTATCATAGTAAACCATTTTCTCCACATGCGACGACGCCCCACCCAACGGGGGAATCCATCGGAACAGCCAAATTGAGTATTTTACACCAGAACATATGTTCCATCACGAATAAAGTGGGAGAACTGGAAGTCTTTTTTCATGACACAAATTTCAAAACGGTCATCCTCTGTCTTTCTGAGCATTTTCTTAAGGCTCATGAGGCTCCACTGGTCCAACTTATGGGTTACAAACCTAGCATCATGCTATACAAGATGTGTGAAAAGCCACGGAGGAACAGCAATTTTTGTAAAAAGTAATTTTGATGCCATTGAAAGGAAGGACCTGTTGAACCAAAGCTGTCAGATGTCTTATGAAGTAGCTGCAGTAGAGTTACGATCTTTAAATCTTATTGTTTTAACTGTCTATCGTCCTCTGGGTGGTGATTATGATTTATTTCTGGCACTTTTAAATCAGTCCTTGGAAACTCTATCAAGTAAGTTCTATCATGTTGTAATTGTTGGTGATTTTAATGTGAATTTTAATGTAAATAGTGCTAGGAACCAAAATTTTATTGATCTTTTAAGTAGCTATGGGTATACCCAACAAATCTTTGAAAACACAAGGTACGAAGCATGTTTAGACAACATTTTTATAAACTTTAATAATATTTTAAATTTTAACACATCGGTTCTTCAGGTTGCAACATCAGACCACAAAGGGGTGGAAATAAACATAGAATTTGTACAAAAAATGATCATGACAGTCCAAAAACGCCTACCTTGCATCGTCCCATAACCCAGGTAGGTATAAATAACCTATATCAACATCTGAGCAATGCAGATTGGTCTTTCCTAGCCTTGGACCTCGATGCAGAGCAAAAGAGCAAGATTTTTATGAATAACCTCACACATTTTTATAATGTATGTTTTCCGTTACAACAACTTAAAGCCATGTCAAACAACTCAAACTCGATTCAGTGGTTTAACCATTATTATCATATTTCAGGAATACAGGAAGTAGGGGCGTTAAAAAATAAATTTAAAAAAGATTACAGGAATTTAATAAATAATGCTAAAAAAAATGCAAATTCATATTTTATTCAAAACTCCGACAATCCAATAGGGGCAGCAAGGCAGGTGACTGACCCGTATCGAAATGTAAGTAAAAACAAGAGGCTCCAACCAACAGTTCATCAGAAGACTTCAATCAGTTCTTTGCCAATATAGCTGAAACCATCTTATTAAATATTCCAAATGCCACCATTGATCCAGTAAACTATTTACAATTATTAAATTTATAAATTCCTGTTACAGGCTTTTCTTTTAGGAAGGTCACTATTATAGAAGTAAGAGATGCATTAAATAGTTTAAAATCAAAACATAGTAAAGACATTTTTGGCTACAATACAATTCTCCTTAAAAAATTGAAAGATCCCTTAATCATACCACTTACTTACCTGATAAACTCTTGTATTCCAAGTTTTTTCAAAGTATCCAAAATTATTCCAGTTCATAAAAAGGTGGCTCTCGGGGATGTCAATAACTATAGACCTATTGCGTTGGTACCTGCTTTATCAAAAGTTTTTGAACTCTTACTTAAGAATATGACAGTCATGGAGTATATTGTCGGGGGCTTTGAGGATGGTCAATACATAGGTGCGATTCTGTGTAACCTCTCAAAGGCCTTCGACTGTATATCCCATGACATACTGCGAACAAAGCTCAACCACTATGGCTTTGATTCTATGAGCTTAAAACTTCTTTGCAGCTATCTGTCACAAAGAAAACAGCAGACCTTCTCGGGAGGCAATTTATCAAGTCCAATGGGTGTCAGGCATGGAGTTCCCCAAGGTTCAATTCTCGGTCCGCCTCTATTTTTAATTTACATTAATGACATTGAAGCATCTGTTAATAACCACTTAGTCCTTTTTGCTGATGATACAACTGCTTTGGCAAAAAATTTAAATTTGGGGTCACTGGTCACCGAAATGGATTGTTCCTTGGGGCAAATTCAAACTTGGTTTAACAACAATAAGCTGCCCTTAAACATATCCAAAACGGGGAAAATTATTTTCACTCTCAAGGGGATAGATCCACAATTCAACACAATCGAGCTAAATGCATTGTCAGTTAAACTTTTGGGTGTTCATATCGATAGATCTTTAATTTTTGAAGAGCATATAGACCAACTTGCTAAAAAATTTAATTCATCCATTTATCCCTTGAGAAACCTGAGGATGCTTGTAGATAGGAGACAGCTGATGACAACATACCATGCACTTTTTCAGTCTCACTGTGATTATGCCATCCTGGTCTGGGGACATGCCCCACAAGCGAAGAGGGTTTTTACTCTCCAGAGAAGGGCTGTTCGTGTCATGCTGGGGCTGGGTTGCAGGGATGATGTAGGGCGATTTTTTATTGATCTTAAAATATTAACATTGCCTTCCTTATACATTTTACGGTGCTTGGTTTACACTAGAAAAAATCTAGAAAATTACATCATACAAAGCGACTGTCATGATCATAACACTAGGTTCAAAGAAAATATAAGAGTAGATTTTCTGCGATTAAAGTTCAACCATTATGGTCCAATTTTCTTTAATAAACTGACTCAACAACTTAGGAATAAAAATGAAACACAATTCTATAATTCTGTAAAAAAATATCTATTAAACAAAGCATTTTGCAACTTTGAAGAATTCTTAAATGCAGGTGACCTCAATAGTGTATAGGATAACTTTATTTATTTTATCACATATGTATGTTTTCTGTCACCACCTGTGAGATTATTGTTCAGGTATAATTGTTTTGTATTTTAATTATTGTATTATATTTATCCTAATTGTTAACTTAATTAATTATTTTATTGTATTACTCTATTATGACGTGTGTAAGAAATTTTGTATTTTGATAACATGAATAAATCAGTATTTCAGTATTTCATGTCTAAGAGGTGTTAACGATTTTCTGCCATCGCTGAGTCTAGCCGAACATAACCCGTGCCCCAGTATACAGAGTTACGTAAAATTAAAATAATGATAGTATAAATTTTGCGTAATAGAGTGGGTTCTAACCTGGAATAGCACACATGGAAACGTTGTTTTCCATTTCTTCTTCGGGTGGGATCGTCTGATTACTGCGAGTGGAGCTCGGCATTTTTACTCACTAATTCTAGATCGAGATATTTTTATATAATTTTACATGTAGATCTAGAGACACGCCCTGTATTACCAGTATCGGCCGCTGAGCGTTGTCCGGGTGACACAACACACGTCCATATTTGAAATGAGGGGAATACTCGCAGAGTCATGGTGAATTAAGTCACGGTATATGAAATTAATGGAGCTTTGTACGGGAGACACAACTTCACTGTGACCAAACCCTCCACAATCCTATGGACATTAGTTCTAACTAGATTTTGTCAGAAATATAATTTTTTCTTCAAACGTCAGTAAATCCATCATTACTCGACTGTGTAGGCGGCAGTGAAGTTTCGCTTTTCCTCCGCCGGAGCTTTACTTTTCACTTTTCCGCCGGCGGAGGTAAAAGTGTTGTCATATCAACATAGATACAATACAAACAAACATCAAAATAAGCGTCAACAACTCAAGAGTTATTAAACTAAAATTTGTATTTATCACTCAATGTGTGACTGCATTTCTAAAAATCACTAATTTAGGAACAAATTCGTTATTATTTAATCGAACTTACTCAATAACTGCTTATCAATACGGAATTAAAACGCAATCGAAAACGCAAATTTAAAAAAATAATTATTGTTGACAGTGTCCACTGACAGCTTTATATGACATTATTATAGCAACAAACTGAGCCTATTCACCGACACCGCACCGGTCTAAGCCGCCTTGCGAACC
>MU184273.1:94511-149679 GCA_016904865.1 Pissodes strobi | reverse complement strand
ACGATACTCTGCCTGGCAGAGTCTCGGTTTGCCGGTTAGTAGGTACCTCCTACCTTTTTGGAAAACGGGGGGCGTGGGGGCCCCCCGTTTTCCATCGAGAAGTAAGGAAAATCGCGAAGCACGTTCTTTAACGGCTATGTTTCGGTAGAAAAAAGAAGAATTTCGGCAAACTGAAAAAACCGTATTTTTATATCGACCTAACCATAATTTTATCCTATAGGAACCGGAACCTATCTGGAACCTATCGGTCTTTTTTTTTTGATCGATTTGAAATTCGGCACGGAGATAGAGGACATCAAGGCCGACCAAAAAGGTTCTTTACGGAAAAAAACAGTATTCTTAGTTTTCGAGAAATTGGCCGCTTAAATTCGAGAACGGTCGTACGCCATACGATTTTATTTTTTTTGTAATATATTTAATAATTTATTTTATTACGAATTTTAATTTAAAACTAAGAAGAAAATATTTAACTTTTGAGAAAATCTATTTGCTAATAAACCTACTTTAGTATTATTAAAATAAAAACAATATATTTTTATTAAGCAAATTATATATAATTTTGAATATTAGACAACCAGCAAACAATTATTTAAAATTATTTTTAATTATTTGCTGAAAAAGTTGCTTCGCAACAACAAATTGCGTCTTTGCTGGTAAATTATATTTATTGTACAAAAAATTGAGCGAGTCTGCTTGAACTCGAGACACTAATGTGTCTGATAGGATATATGTCGACATCATCGACATGAAAATCTAATGCCACCCTAGGCCGCGTGCCATATTTCACGCATAGCTCCGCTCGCTTCGCTTGCTACAGGGGCGCAACGAACAAAAACTAACCAAAACTAATCCAAGGCATAATCAAGAAAAAAAACTTTTTACGAATATAACTTCAAAAAAATAAAAATGGGATTAAAACTAAACATAAGAATCAAGGCGAGCGATGCAGCGGGTAAAAGCTAAAAGTGTCCTATGTCCTTTACTATACTCTTGAAAATATCTGTACAAAATTTCACGATGATCTGTTGAGTAGTTTATGCGTGAAAACGTAACAAACAAACATATTTGTATTTATAATATTTATTAGTTAGGATTCTGTAATAATATTACTGGAAGCTTCAATCGGAGTGGATTAATTCACTGCACAAATTCAACACGAAAATCTAATGTCACCAGAAATAACGTCAACATATGGACACAGCTTATTCACTACCAGCTAGTTATCTTGGGGCGGCATGGCATCCTTTGATTTGGGAAAGTCAATAACCAAATTTTGCAAATTTTAGAAGAGGGTCATGACTCAATATTGTTTTAAACGTCTGGGCATCTGAGTAATACTTTTGACGGTTCGTTTAATTATGCGTTTTATTGTCTAAAATCTGTTTAAAACCGATTTTAAATGGTAGAGTTGTATAAAAATCCGAAAGTTCCGGACTTCCTAAGGACGATAGCCGTGGCTTCGGACGAATTTTTCGTGGATTTTGAGGCGAAAATCCATTTTAAATTCAACCGTCTATTAAAAATAAGCTGTGTTATGGATCCAAATACACTGCGAATATAATATAATGAAAATCTAATACCGCCCCAGGGGCTAGCTTTTTAGAAGCGCCATTTGAGTCGTTGTAACCGCGGCCGTACTGGATTGGCTTGCTCCTCAAAGCGCACGGGTTATAATGTCACATCGGTTTACCATTCCATCCCCACATTTCCGTCCCCACATATCCGTCCCATGTGCCGAGATTCAAATGCATTTTTATATTACTCTCATTGGTTGCATTACGGGCATGTGATAAACTTATCGAATATGTTTCTCGTCTTGTTTGAGTTTTGACATGTTTTTTTTCATTTAGTGATAATTTTGGGAAGGTAACTGTAGTACTAGTAGTAGTATTAGTAGTAGTAACACTTATTTTATTTGCTGCTGCTTCATTTGCCATTTGATATTTCACCGCTATCAGTATTGATATTAATTTTGTTATTTTTATTGTTTTCATATTAAGTTTTTATATATCTCCAAAAATTTTTTATTGTGTTGCGACGTCTCTGATAATTTAATTATCCTTCATAACCCTTATTATATTTTAATTGTTCAAATTCAGCGTTCTTAGATGTCTGAATTAATTCAAAAAACATATCTAGCCTATTGTAATATTCAAAACATCTATATCTAAAAATATTTAATCCTCTAATATCCATGCAGTGTATATTTATATTTGTAACGACAAAGGTCTAAAGGAAAGGAAATGAGAAGCAAAAGCGCTGTTAAAATCATTCCGGTTATCGAAAAAATTGGGTTATACATTAAAAAGCTTCCGATTGCCTCCGCAAAGAACATTTGTGCGCTTTGTGGGTCGACTTTGTTATATATTCGATGGCTAAATTGCTCCGATGGAAACGCTTAGTAATTGCAAATGATTAATCATGTTTAGTTTCCTACTTTGAACTTTGATGTTCACACAGAGGGAGTGTTAATAGTAGCGAACGGTTTAGCACTTGACGACTTTCAATTCGATTAGTTTTTGATCTATAGTTTAGGTGGAAAATATTCTAGATAATATTTGGCATATTTATGAGCGTTCATTGATATGTTTGAATCTAGTTAATTATATTACGTTATCGTTTGCTTTTGATATTGATATCTCAACAAGAGGTGTTTGATGTTGAACATCAGCTAAGCAACTCTGCCGTGCTGCTGTCAAAAAAGTGCCTACATAAAATTGGTTTTTATATAATAATAATAATAATAATAATAATAACAATAATAATAATAATAATAATAATAATAATAATAATAATAACAATAATAATAATAATAATAATAATAATAATAATAATAATTTGATTAGGTGTCTACATCCCAATTACCCTAATTATTGCATGTTTTACCTTCCTGCTGCCTTAAGTTTCAATAAATATTTGCTCTTGGACAATAGATTTGTACCGTGCGAATTTGAAGAACCATACTGTTATAACACAGTCACAAGAGGATTGATAATAAAAGGTGTGAAATGAAAATATGACAATTAATTTTATCGAGAATAAAAGAAAACAAGAATACCGAAGTGATTAATGAACATATTTGACAAACAGGAAATAGAAAGTGATTAATTTTCAAGGATTCCTCGTATCTCAGATATCTTGAATTATATTGGAAGGATAGAAATGTATACTGATGAAGGAATGAAAAAATGAATGACCTTGGGGTATTAGTGCACTGCGACCTGTATTGATCTATTGTGTGCCCCTTTCTCGGTGCTTCCGTTGATGTGATTCTCAATCAAAGTGTCTGATCCAGCTTCAGTGCTTTGATAAAAGCTAGTAGTCTAGATGGTTCTATGGATGGAAGTTTCTCCTTTTCGACGAAGCGGCAACCGAAGCAGGCCATTCACCTGTTCGCGACCGCCTCGCACTCCGTGAGGAGGCAATCCGGAGTTTCATCCCCCACCTCACAGAACCGGCAACTGTCCTCATTTTCAATTCTCAACGGGCAGTGCCCTGTAAGAAAACCGGTGAGGATGCGGGGATTGTGCTTACTCAATGTTATAAGGTTGTTTTGAGCTTCCCGGGTGAGGGGGCATTAGAAGCACCTTTGAGTGCCTTAACCATGGAAGATTTTCCAATAGATTTATACTGATAGAATTGTTCACACATATATTGTTAGCGTGACGTGACGCCACGCCTTGGATGGGGTGCAGGTTAGGTAGTTCAGATTAGAGATAGATCTACGTCAGGTGAGAAGATATGATGAAGAAGGTACTTCAGTTAAAATCAATAATAATGTATATTATTGTAAATTTATACTCTACCAGATTACTAAAATGCGCATGTCTTTTCGATTGAGTTATACTTAAATTTTTATAAGAGTTGTGTTGTGTTTATTCATGATTAGCTTTGACTTAATTACACGCAGAGCAGCACTGTACTCTAACTACTTGACATATTCTACTTTAAGCTTGTGTTTCTTAGAACTTTGATAAATTTATTGTAGATTTAACTTTTACTACTTTAGGTGGGGTTACCGAATTTACGCGCATGTGTGCTGCGATAGTCAAATTTGAGTAGGAGCTAAGGTTGCAGGTTAGGTCCTTACGCACATCTGTGCTCGCAAGGAACTGGTTTGAGTGAGATACAACGTCTGGCAAACTGATGGTTCGCTCGAGTATTTATATAATAAACTTTTCTGATCGTTGCACATTTAAGGTTTGCAAAACAAATACGAATTATGCTGTCATACCCAAAAATCTTATGCCAACAACTACTTGCAATTAGCAGTAGGCCAAACAGAGCCTTAATATGAAATAAGTATTAACTCTTTTGATAAAGATAGTAAATCATAATGAAGCATCTCACTATTCTGATTCTGATGCCGTAAGTATAGATAACAAAAGGGAAAATTGAATATATTATTTTGCACTAGAACTTAAAGACTAATTTAGTAACCGCCAACTCCTACCCCAGATCCGCTCTCAATCGCCCAACTTACCTCTACTCCATTCTAGTCTTCTTAACCTCCTGATGAAGGTTAAAATCTCTCTCCATCGCAGGCACAGTCTCCTCGTTGTGCAGTATTGCCAAGCCGAAGATGGCGTGTCTCGCTCTTGCAAAGGCTGCGCATCTGTCCAGGTAATAGAAAGGATTTTCATCTTCCTTCTCGCATACACGGCAGGTACCGCTTTTCAAAAAGACCCATGTGTTTTCTTAGACAGGGTCCTTTAATGACCCCTACTGCAGTGCTCAGGTACTGCCTATCTAGTTTTTTGACTCAACAATTATTCGCTCTCTTGAGGCAAACTTATCTCTCACCTCGTTTCCTCCCCCACTGTGTCTCAGCACCCATATCAACTTCACTTTATTGCTCTAGGCCAGCCAGCATCGTTGCATTACTGGGTCGATTTGAAGTTAGTCTTACGTGCACAGATCGCCTTCGGTGCGGCTTGGCTCTCAGAGCAAATTGCTACTTCCTCTCATTTCTTTGTCTGACCTAGTTCATTATTGCACCCATCAAGATTACGTACACCTCTGCTTGGGACGCTTTCCCAAAGGGAAAGCTTTCCCGGGTTCCGCTGGTCTCTAAGAATACTCCCGCTTCGAGGGACTGTTGTCCCACCAATCGTGAGCCATCAATGTAACATATGAACGCCCTCACCCTTAAACTTACTTCTCCACGTTTCCATTGTTTCTTTGTTGGGGTGATTACTGTGTGTACTTTCTTCAATATCAGTCTATCCTCAGGTACTACGACTCTGTATGAGGACAAGTGTATCTCCCCATCTGTTTTAGGGAGATTCTTCCATGCCCAAATTGTATAAGAACATAATATGCAGTTTTTATAATAGCAAAAGTTATAATAACGAATTACTAAAATTTCTTCTTATATTTTCACACATTTCCTTGGATTTCTTAAAATTGTATGCCTTAAATTAATATTCTTGTTATTCGATCTCCGAATCTTGTTTCGTATTCTTACTTCGATATCTTCTAAATTTCTAGATCGATTTTTGTAAGCAACATTTTTAAAGGTCCCATAGAAAAAAATCCAAATGTGTTAAATCTGGGCGTCATGAAGGCCACCTCAAAGAAATTGAGTTTCTCAGCCTGTATGTGTATTGGATCACCATTTCGTCGTCAGCATATTAAGTTAGGATATAGCAATCTAGGAGCTATTCCAGTTGCTCTTCGATGCTATTATTGATCCATTCTAAATATTGCTTGTCATCTAAATGCTTGGGATAAAATATTGCGTCAATCTACAATATCACACCAAGGACCAAGATTCTGACGTTCTGGCATTTAAATTTCCTCATGTTTATATGGATTAAGTACTGACTACGAATCATAAGCTTATACATACCAGATAAAGAGAATGCCGCTTAATCAGCTCACAATAGACTGCCAATGAAAATTGAACCAACAAAATGTTTATTTAAGACTTGTTGCAAAATTCACATGTTGCAGATAATCACTTTCATTTCACATTTATATAATCCACAACTAATCGCTCATCCTTCGCACTTATTCATTATTTACCTTCTTTTTTCATATTTTTGAACCAAGCCAGTACGCCTCCATTGTCTATACGGTCTTAAAAAAATCATTTTTGGAGAATATTTTCCCTCTCTTGATACTTAATTAAATATTTGAAATTTTAAATTTGATGCAAACAGAGGTGTAACTCTAATGCCTTTTTTGCTATTCGAATAGTTCAAAGTAACAACTCAATGACCTCCCAATCTAATGTATGTTTATTCTGGACTATAATTTAATTGAAAATGTTATAAGTGAATTGATATTCAGAATGTGCCTGAGCATAAATATGTGCGAAATCCACATTAAAATATCTCAAGTTTCACTTTATGGTCTCCTCAAATGACGCAGTAAGAAAATAGAATTTGTTAAACCAAACCAAAAGTTACATTCTCAATAAAGTTAGTTCTTTAGCAGTTTATGCATCAACAAAATACATATACCAGTTTATTTAGTCCACGGTAATACGAGTCTGTGTAATATTAAAGTTCTTTAGTTTCTTGGTAGGTGGCTGAAATTGTAGATAAATTATGCGATAGAAATTTTGACCTAAATCGGAGACTTTATAACGAGATTTGCGATGTATACTAAATTTAAAGTAATAAAAATATGCATACAAAGTGATATTCCTGGAAAACCCCCAGAAGAAGGATAAACTGGGATATAAAGGAGCACGAAATGGCGCGTAAAATATTCATCGCAAAACCATCAATACTTAGAAGCAGGTCTGAACTCATGAGGGTGCTGTTGGAATTGAGACATTCAGATTTCTTAATAACGCCAATTCATATCTACGGACTGCTCGAATCCCGCCTCTCCGTTGCTCCGACATATTTTTATGCAAAACTCGTTCCGGTGCCAGAGTTTTATTGCCGACAAAGCAAAATGAAGACGCGATCCGTAGGGTCGTGCTTACCGCAGTGGCGGAACCGGAGACTTAAGATGAAGCAAGGACATGTATATTGATCCAGTGTTTTTGTATGGAACTGGCTCAGGGCTCGCCTGTCATTATAATCATGGAAATAGGCAATCGGAGACACTACATAATTTAGAATGTTGGGATTTCAAAATATTTGGCATTTTCAAATACGCTTTGCTCTAATACAAGATACAAGTGTCACGAAATAGCATGAAGATAATGAATAGCTTAAGTCATTTGATAATAATTAATATACAAGCTTCCAGATCAATGCATACAACGCTGCAGATACATGAAGCACTCCGCGTTGTATGAACTTTTATGAAGAGTGATAAATAGTTTATTGATTTTCTTGTAAGAAACCTCGTAGTTTGGGTTAGTTGCAGCAGCATGATGGTAGAAATACCATATCTTTGTGGAGAGCAGACCAAATTCTGAATTGCAGCAAAATTCAAAAGTGATTCAAGCCTTTGTAAATAACTTAATTTAAAATATAAATCGAAAATGTCATTAACGAATTTTCTATTTAACTGCTTGGATATCAAAAGCTTATTGTTGGATAATAATTAGCAGAAAATAGTTTATGATTTAGAGGATCCCTAGATCGTTTATATTATCACTAAAATTGAGATTTTCCTGACTTTTTCAACTAAAGAGAAAATATGATCCTTTCATGAATGAGCATTTAAAAAATTGATAGAGAGGAATCTGTTACTTGCCAAAAGTTATGCTAATCATAAATTAGGCCAAATTTCGAGGTGTAAATTTAGTAAGTGCTTTTTATTGTTATTTGAACTGCTACCCAGATAAACGGCTAGATATTTTTATGGATTACTCACAGCTTGCCCTGGCCCCGTAGATGGGTATAAGCGAATTCTTACCAGCCACTAATTCAACCATGTTTCGGGTTAGTCTGGGTTAGCAATAATTTGAGTGGGCCTCATCCTTCAAGCACCATCTCCATTCTAAAACTTCTACGATCCGCAGCAGGTGTAACTGCGTGTTCAAGCGGCAGTGCCCTATGAGGGACCCTGTCACAAGCCTCATATACCACTAAACCTGAAAAGAAACCAGGCGTTTACCTTGAAAGAATTATCAAAAAACAGCTAGTCAAACTAAGGCACATTGATAATGTCATAATAAGGCTCAACTATTGTCCTAAATCGTTTAAAAATTACAACTGACTATGATTATTTAAATAAGCCTGCCATAAACAATACAAATACTTCTGTAGAGGACTGACGCAGGCTTCAAGCAGCATAATTAAAAGCTAGTTCAAGGAACTTGAAATACTTTTTTCCATTAAGGTCAAACCCACTGGTCTCTTTAAAACGACAATTATTATTTATTAGATACAGCGGTAAGTAGAATTACTAAGCAATTCACACAGCTTTAGACTTAGAGAGGCAAACGCTGTTCTTCGATGATTTACACAAGATATCTGGTAGAACAGTGTAATGCCCTAAGTGAAATTCTAACATCTGGGGGTTTAGAAACATTAAAAACTTCTCATCGTCGTGATAAAATATCTCTAGATGTCGAACATCTCTATAAGACAACATTGTTTTTCCTTTGTTAGATACAGCTCTTAGTGTTATTACTGAATGATTTGTGTAGCTCCAGACTTGTAGCAATAAATGATTTTCCCTGCATGGTTTTGGAACTTAATGTAATAACCTTAGTGACATTATTGAGGTTAGAGAACCATAATGAATTGGGGACATATAAGTAATTTTTATAGATAAAATGTAGACGTTTGACCAAAATTAACAGAATTTACTTAAGAATATTTTGGAAAATAAGAGGATGTATTTTGTCTTATTATCACCGACGCGCGACGTGACCGTCATGTGGTGGACCGGTACGTCCACTGTCTATAGCTCATTAGAGAGAGCTTGGAGACTATCTTGCATTGGAATTGCTATGCTTTGAGGATGGCACCCATCGGCTCTTGAGAGACTAACTGCTTTGCTGTCCTTCTATCTATCCCTGACTCCAGGGGCTAACGCAAACTAACCCAAACTAACCTAAGGGAAAACAATACCCCGGGAGGATAAATCAAAATTTAGAGGAGGTCAAATAGACCCCTCAGATTTCACATTCCCGATAGGAAGTGCATCCCACGTCAGGTTAATGATATGGGTTGATATATGAAGGACTCCAAGTCGGATGGTGGTAATGGTGCAAGTGTGTTTGGAGAAACCATAAGGATGGAGATTGTTTACGCCCTTGGGACTTATGCAACTGCGTTCCAGGCCAAAATAGGAGCGATCCTCAAATGTCGGTATGAAAACCTACTAAGAGGCCTAAGAGAGAAGGATATTTACATTTGGTCTGACAGTAGAACTGCTCTGTCGGCTCTTGAGTCTGATCGGGTTCATTCCACGCTGGTGTCTGAGTGTAGGAACTTATTGAGGATCTTGGCCGAGCATAATAGCGTAAGCCTTGTATGGATTCAGGGACACTCGAATGACCGGGAAACGAAGAGGCTTATCGTCTGGCATGACAGGGTTCCACAATGCATCGATTAGGACTTTAGCTTATGCTAGGTGTATCTTAGATTACTGTCAACACTATCCTAAGGAAAGCAATGAGTCAGCGGGCCAGGGGTCTATGAAGATTACTCCAATGAATGAGTCTACTCTTAGGACACCCCCAGCTGTACTGTGAGCGCCTTTCTGACTTTCAGAGGAGAACATGAGGCTTGTGACGGAGCTCTCCACAGGGCGCTGTTACTTGAATAGGCATTTGCACTTGGTGCGGATCATAGAAGATCAGGAATAATGTAGGTGGTGAGAACGAGAAATTGCCCATTCATGTTTTTGGCGCTTGCTCAGCGTTGGTTAGGGTAATAGTTGTGTACTTTGGAATCTGCGTGCTGAACCCGGAGGACATAAGAAAGATCCAGCCGAGAAAGCTGTGTGTCTTTGCTAATGAGGCCGGACTACCGAGTTGAATTGGTTTGTGAGTAAGCGCACAATGAGCTCAAACTGGTGGACTACGTGCAAGGATTCTTCTGGTCGCGCTTTTTAAAACTTCATACCTTAAAACCTCATTATACCATTTATTCACTATTTCAGATGCATAGATTCTATGCAAAATATAACCATTTCGGCTTCTTGAGATGCCTCGAAAACTAAAAGTTACTTTTAGTTTCGGTTATAGTGGGTCTTAAAAGTTTAATATTTTTCTTGCGAAAGGATATTTTCATTGCATTTTTTTACGTAACTTTAATTCAAGTTATTATGGCATGGTGTCTCAAAAATATGCAATAAATTATCAAAATGGGCCACATCAAATTTATTTCAAAAATATAATGAAACTGAATCATCATTCAATTAAAAAGCATCTTAAGTGAATGGCTATGATGAAGAGATGGCATCTGCATTATCTGCAATGGATTCATTGAGAATAGACCCAAACATTTTTATATTTGAGTCATCCTATGATGAAAATGCAATTTAAAATATAATGTTGGTATATCATGAAGGAGTAGACTTAAAGAAATATATTATAATCCGCAAATAACCCAAACTAAAATTATAGTGTTCAACTATTCTTCTCAATGGATACTATATTTTATAATGAATATGGTTTTTGGGATAATAATACATTTTTATCAGTCGTAACGATACCGAGAACAAAGTTTATGATTTTTGTACCTATAATGTCACAAAATTCTGGGTGCCGTATGGTATATGTACTAGTACTAGGTACTTATTTAAGATGTATTCAGACACAATCTTGCAAGCTTTGATGATTATGCATGATTATAAATAATATGTTATAATATTTGTTGATTATATGAGCTTATAATTAACAACCGGCATCCTGCCGTTATCTAACAATATAAACGCGCTTAAAACCAATTGGATGTATTAGACAAATCACTCTCAAGACCGAATTTTAATCACATATATGGTAACACACTCTGCCTCTATTGTTGGGCTTAGGGTATACTATTTTGGTAAAAAAATCATATAATTTTTTACAACATATTTCATAAAAGATATGTTTACTCAAAACAAAACCAGCAGGTGGATTATTCTACCTTTGGTAGTTTTGGATACATAAATTAAAGAGATAAATCCAAATTATGAATATTATTTATGCCATCACTTCAGTTGCCTTATTTATTAAAAACATTAATTATATTATTAAAATACCCTGCTAAATATATTAAAAATATATAATTTGTTATAATAGCTAGAACTAATATTGTATTGTCCCCTGTATTTCCCATAAATTTCGATAATGTCAATATTACAATAGAATAATTAATATTTTTTGAAATAATGTAACACTCTATAATACAACTTTCTATATATCTTGAATTTGTGTATGCTCTAATTTATATATGGTTTATAATTATGTTGATTCATTTTATCCCTATAAAGTAAATAAATATACCAGAAAAATAAATTTATTAATCTGGGTAGAAGCTAAATAAAATTAATAAAATGCTAAATAAAAATATATTATATTATATAGTAATACACGCATAAAACTAGATAATAATAAGTGTTTTAATTATTTATCATCTGCCCTTTCTCTATGATATTTTTTTCTCGCAGCTCAAAAGGCATTGTCTACGCTCCTGCTTAAAATTACAAGAGGATAATATAGAAAGGGAATATATGAGAAAACCTTATATTATAGTCTTGTCTGGTTCCTTCCAGTAAAATGAAAGGATTTCGAAACGGATTTTTATTGCAGGATAATTTGACATGTTAGAAAGGATTCATCAACATTCTTTCCAGGAACATATTAGAAATAGATTATATAGGGCAGCATATATTTAGCTTGCTTATTCTTCAAACTTGGTAAGCTAACATATGCATATATTGAAAAATTTTGATTTTGAAATAGATGGGAGACATTATCAATTTTTAGGACAAAATTTATTACTGAAATAATTTTTTTTTAAACTCAGTGTATCCGACCTTAACCACCTGAATGAATTCCTGGGATTACTTTTTAACTGACGCAACAGTGGATTACACACACCATAAATCTCAAATTTTTAGATCATTAAACTACGATTCGCTCCATTAAATGCCTTACTGCGACACGGTATCGAGATCAATTTTAAAATTTGATTATTGCACATTCCCTTTAATATACTAGATATGCCTAAATGGAAAGCCATCCCAGAAACAGACAAAGAGAAATTCATGATCAATTGCTATTTTAAACCCAGGTGCAGTATCAGCAGTTTCGTAATGGTATCGGCTTCTCTCCTAGCTTTTATCTCGAACGCAATATGCAGATTGCAGAGTATCATGGAAATACAAGAATATTCAATAACAAATTTTACGGTAATTTGATATATTATTCCTATGCCGATCGTGATACGTTCTGAATATCCTTAATTGAGCCAAAAATTATGACAGATAGTAGCGTATATCAATAGCTACGCTAAAATTAAAAATAATCCAGTTTATGTGCCAATGTATATATCAGTAATCCGAAACTGATAAATTTATCCAAGCCACTAAGAAATTTGGAATCTTGAAAAAATAATGATAAATTAGTTAAACATTTAAAAATAGGCATTTGGCTAATTCAGAATATTGTTGGCAGCTGGCGGGGATCACTTCACGGCCGGCCGTTAGATGAGGACTTTGCAGCACACGATTCACGGCAAGTGTCGCCAGCGTTCTACCGGTACTATGCGAGAACTGCAAAATATTCAAAAACCGTTTTCCCGGATTTTCGCGACGAGATACACTATTAACTGAATTAAGAGTTTCTAAATTAGATTGTAGGAAAAAGAATGACGTCAATAACCCGTATAATAAGAAAGTTAAAACCTAAAGTGAATATGCCCTAAAAATATAGTAACTTCGTTACACTACCATGACATGATAAAATTCACAGCAAATTACTATAATTTGACTTGATGATTATTAACATTCCTCATATTTTTAGATCAAATCAGTGCCTTTCATTGTAAATTACTGGTTACAATAAATGTTTGGACACGGTCCTTAAATAGCTGTAGGTTGTAACTAGGGGGAAACAGATGTTCTAGAAGTGAGTTCCACAGGAATGCAGTGCGCCAGCCCAAGAATTCCTTCCTTGTAAAGCGAGATTCTAGGTGTTTCCAGTTGTACGACGAACGGGTGCGCTCTAATTGTCTGTTGTGACTGTCTGACAGGCGTTGTTGTGCGCAGGATGAGGCGGGCCAAGTCCTGGGATTATCTGCCTTGAAGGTTTCTGTAAGACAAGGAGATCTCGGCCACAGGTCTGAGTTGTTCCCGACTATCCAGATCTCGAGTCAACTACAGGTAGCCAACGAGACGCACAGCTCTCTTTTGAATGGAATCCAGCAGCTTTAGTGTGTGCTTAGGTGCGGCACTGGATGTGTGAGCAATATTCTAAGCGCGATCTTATTTGCGATTTGTAGAGCAAGAGCAGCTGAGCAACTTCTGCGAGGCTGACGTGGCAATGCCAAGACATATTTCTGTTGACCAAGACACCCAGTAGTCCGATTTACGAGGTTGTCGATCCTGCCATAATGATGTCAGGGCCCGTTCTACTGGCTTTCTTGATAAACGTGGCTGCTTGGGTTTTTGGTGCATTAAACTGGACCAAATTCCTATCGCCCTATCTTCGAAGCTTCTTCAGGTCTTGGTTAATTGTTGTAATCTGCTCCTGTCTGCGGTAATAAGCCTCAGTCGCGGGTAAAGGTTTTTCCGACTTAAAAGATGGAGGCAAGGGTACTCTCATCTGCAAACCTGTAAACAGTATCATTGGTTTCGGCCAGCAGGTCATTAAAATATAGATGAGGAAGAGTTGGTGAAAGTATTGCGCCCTGAGACACGCCCGCGTTAATGGTGGATATAATATTGACGTTCTTCGGCGGTTTCCTGGAATGTCTTGGCTCTTTGTTTGCTAGTAAATGAATTATAAGATTAATTAAAAAAAGTTTATAAAAAATCATTCTCTATAATTGTATGTTTAGTTTTATAAATATTTCGGGTTATGGTATCCATCTAAGTCTTACAGTTTGGTATGAGTTCTCGAGTTTATCCAACCCAGTTATATATCCTTTTTAAAATGATTATATTGTCAAATGAAGCTTACATGGCGACTTTCTTACTTAAAATGTTTACTTAATTATCTTAAATGCATTTATTGATCTTCACATTCATTTCTGGTTGCAAATCCCACCTCGTGTCCATATGTCTATTACTAATCTAAGACCTAAATTTCTATAGGTTCATTACTGTCTTGCTTTGCTTCAGTAGCTAAAGGATAATTATTATTAGTGACTACACTATTTAACCATTAGTTACTATTTCATACATTTTAATACCACTTTCGTTTATCTGCTATAATCTGACTTATTGCTAATTATGGTAGAACTGTGGTATTATACTATCTTAATCGTGATGTTGGCCATGAGTATAAATTGGATCAACCCAAATCTGTAATTATTGTTGAATTTCTTTACAATCTTTAAGGCAACTCATCGACTGAGGTTATAGTTTACATTCCTAACGCGTAGGCTTTCCTTCTAATTGTAATAGAAGATAAATAATATGCTGTTACGCAGGGACATTTATTTTACTGACCTGTTGACCTGTTTTGTTTGTTTCAGCGACATTTAGAGAAAACGCGATTCGCGATTCTTGAGTTTGGGGTGGTCCCGAAATACATGTTTTGTGGTGTTGATTTGTGACTGGTCCTTGGGCAAAGGCCAGGTAACTGATTTAAGATTGGATCAAGTGATTAAGATTCAAACCATCTGAACCACCAGGTCCTTTAATGGGACAGAATTTGCTGCCTTGAGGCTGAACGGCCGTCAGCGGCCTTTTTTATACTCACCTAGATATTTCCCGCCTCCATTTCGCCAGAGAAAGGCCTTTTGTCGAGGTGATACGACTACATGATGAGAAAGTGGCTTTGCAGGAAACGCCGGTGGATCCCACGTCTGCAAGGCACAAGTAGGCTCTACCCCCTCTTTAAATGTTATGTCGTTAAACGACTGTAGGTCGTCTATTTTGTGACATCGTATCTATTACCGTTGCCGACAGCTTTTGTTTAATTAACTTACTATTAAACGACTGGAGGTTATTTGCTCTCTTATATCGTACCTATTAGCGTTATTTATGGTTTTAATTAATGAACTTACGCCATGAATTTAGGTCGTTTGCTTATCTTATATCGTACCTATTACCCTTAAAACTCGTTTCTGTTCAATGAACTTACCGGCTTTGCTTATTCAGCTTACCGATAAACAGCTTTATTTCATCTATTATTTTGTATCATATCTATTCCTGTTTCTTATCATATTTTCTTTAGAGATATTTATTTTATTCATTAGCATATCTGATATTAGAATGTATTTTGCTAATGTTATGATAATTAGTTGATTTATTTTTGCTGTAATTGGCTGTAAGCCTCATGGCAGTAAATTGTTTCACATAACTGAAATTTGCAACTTTAATTTTTCGCCTTGGTACCGATAACGAACTGAGCTCACTTTGTGTTTACCTGTAGATATTTACCGGCTATATACAAATATTTACTTCATAGGTTAATTCATTGAATTAGTATATGTTTATTACTTACTTATTAATATAATGATATTATCGCTGTCATTAAATTAGTTTCTTTAGTATATACTGCTTATTTTTGGTACTTTATGACTGCGAGTGGTCAAAACCTCAAGAATTCAAGGTTCTCTTACAGCTATATCCAAACAGGAAGTCTTAAGGATATAGGCCATATATTAAAACTTAGAAACTTCGCTTAATTTCTGATAATCTAGGTGATATACCAATTTTCTCATTAGTTTTTCGGCGATACCATAAACTCAACTTAACTAGCTGCCTTTAGAGTGTTTATGAAAGCATTTAAGATTTGAATACATAGTTTAATTGGAGTCCCGATGTTTATTTTCGCAAATTAGTGTCAAAAGTGCCTCTTATTTAAAAATTTCACGATATTCTTAGCTAGGGTATGTTTCTATATTTTACTGGCCTGATTTCAATGTTCAAAAATCATTGATATACTCCTAGTTAAGAATCTTGTGGTTCACCTAACTGACAACTCTTCGACCCATGCCTTCAAATAAATTTTAACCGCTGAGTGAACTTGGCATATGGACCGTTTGTTAAGCAAATACCAAATCGTGTTACGATATGTAGTTTTCGGTTCATTATCGATATGTAGTTAGCAATGAGATATGTGTAGTTCAGTTTATTGACCCATGCGATGTATCGATACCCCATTTTTAGCAACAGTGTTTCTTTTACACCTCTTATTGTTACATGAGGTTAACACAAACTTTTGGTCACATTTACCACTATTTTGTAGGACGGTCTTGTTCAGTATTGGGCAGCCTGCATTTCCTAACACCAAGTTTGATGGATTTTGCCGAGACCGAATGTTTTATTTGGTTTCTGCATACCTTTGATTCTTGGCTTTTTTTTGGCATTACCAAATACTAGTTTTTAGGAATATAATAAGATTTTTCTCTGGTAAGACACTTTAGTACCACATTTTTCTCATTAAGTTACCATATGCTTGAGCTGAAACTTAGGGCTATCTGTATAATATTTTAGCCCATTCAACATCAACATTCTGATACCACGACATTTTTCTTTATCTTTTTGTTAAAGGTAATTTTATTTTCAAATAATTGGTATAATTACTTAGTACATTCCTCACATTATATTTTGATGTTTGAGTATCGAACTAATTTAATCTGGCTCCAGATTCGTAGAATCTTTTCAGCTTAATTGTATAAAGCTCAATAGGACATCACACCTGTGGTTAGATTTGTGACCCAATACTTAACATTGAAGTGGTTCGACCTCAAATTATATTCACTTATATATTCAAGTTATTTATTTTATAATCAAATGTATGTCAAGAATCCCTACTCTATTTGTAGCAGTTTAGGCAGGCCATCAAGACGAAAAATCTTCGACCTATTCTTCCTTTTCTGTCTTACAATATGATAATTTTCTATTAAAATGAAGGGCATGCGGAAATATTCGGTGAAATGTAACTTGTAAGTAACTAATTCTATATTTTGAACGGCCTATTTATTTGAGTCCTCCTTGTTAACAATCTTTTAAGAACTGGACTTACATGCATGTACCAAACACTCTTTTTAAGTGCGCGCTTAATAAGGCTAGTGCACTTCTCACTTATAAAAATTATGTTTCTTCTGGCAAACACACCAAGCAGAAAAAGGTAGGGAATAAGTCAAATTTTTGCCATATCGACTTCTTTATGCTTGAAATGCAACATTCAAAGTGGAAAGTAAATTATAATTAATACCTCTGTAGGAGAACACTGACAACGCAGCCCCGTAAATAATGCCGGACAAGTATTCTGCAACAAATGTCGCATATGTAGTGGGCTTATACGTGCTGCTACGGTCGTTTTAACCATTCGAAGCACTTTTCCACTAAATCAAAAAATATCGTCCAGTTTACTGCGAACTGTGCCATTTATGATATTGCGATTAAACTAAAATAAAACATAAAATTGGGATATTGCTTTTTGATACTGAAATTTATGTGAAAACCAATTTGGCCTTTACGTTCGGATTGAACAGTTGTGTCTGTTTTCGGAAAACTTGCTGGAAGGTTGTGCCAGACCGTTTTCTTAATATAACGTTCTTTGCCTGAAACAAATGTAATCAGATGTTGATGCATTCTTGAGATATCAGGTGACTTAAATCTCAATTTATATAACCCAATTATTAACAGTATCTTTTATATTCGTTCAAATTTTATATAGTTTCATCGATTTTAGTAAAATTCACCGCCTGCATCACATCGCGGAAGATTCACCGCCACAGTTCAAACATAGTTTAAAATTGTGAAAACATAATGCCAGGAGTCGAGGAAAAGATATGTGCGACATTTATGATTTTTTCCTTGTAGCCATGTCGAAGTTGATAAGTGGTAAGCTACTACCTGTTTTTTGCAAATCAAAGTAACCCAAACTATCAGAAAAAAAAGTTGGTGCTATTTTTCTTTGTTGACACCAACCAAACATCAATTTCTGAGCCTTTTTAAGTAAGACGTGGTGAATTGCAGGCGCTGCAATGTGGACGCGATGGACTGTGGACAGAGAAATGTAGAAGCGGGGAACCATGGTTGCGGTGAATTGTGATTGCAGCGAATTGTTGGCAATGAATCGTCGGCGGTAAACTTTTCACGGTGAATTGTGGGCGGTGAACTTGTTACATAACAATTTAGCACGAATATGTAATAGGTAGAAGTCAAATAAAGTCAATGATTCCACCCTTAATACCTTGCGACTAATTTGCTATTTCGGCGTAAATATACCTTAAAAGTATTGTTGGCTGCCTACGGACGAGTGTAATATGGAAATGTTTAATGAAAAGGTTATTCTTGGAACGTTGCCAGATATTTAATTGGCTGAGCATTTGTCTTGTGAATTTTACGTGGTTGCGAGTCAAGCCAACAGGAAAATACATAATTAATTGATGTGCCGCTTTTGTTTTGATATTAAACGACCGTTTTTCGCTTTCGCGTTAAAAATACGCATGTTATTAAATGCGTATGTTCCGTAACTTGACAACGTCGCTAGAACTGCTTCGCAGTATTAAATATATAGTTTTCAGCAAGGTAAAGACGGATCTGGAACTAAAGGTACAGGTAAGTTTCAATTTGATTGAATGCGTTGAAAAGATTGGATGTTAGAAGTTTTAAATGACCGCCGTTCGGAATGATTGGGTTTGTGGTTGTTTGGTCCTTGTTAATGATGAATTTATCGTTGGCTTACTTTGTCTTACCAGCAATACATAATATCATACGGCCTTAGAGACGTTTCATTGCATATTGTAGATGTTAGTAAATTTGGCGACATCGGCTGCTGTAGTTTGTGTATGATTACAGGACAGTGAGAAACGGGCTTTTGGTTCGAGTTTTTTTTCTAGCTTTTTAACATCGAATTTCACGAGGTAGTTAGTTGTTTTTGGCTTGATATCGTCCTCTTTCTTCGGCAAACCTTCTAAGTAGGTAGTGCGTATATATGTCTGATATAAGTTTAAGAATTTTTAATTCACCCTGACGGGGAGTATACTTTTTCGGGCGATAGAGAGTGGCGTAGTTACTAGGTTGCTGTAGAGAAATTATTTGATTGGATTGGATGGATTTTTGCCTAAAGTCAAGATTTTAGTTTAGTAACTTGTCACGTGCAGAAGATTCTGGAACAAAGTACGCCATTTCCTTCTTCGAGGAATGCCTGTAGAAGAGAGCGTTTGCTCCCCAATTCGTCATTACCATCGGAAAACCCTACGTAGTTAGGTAAATAAATATACATCTTACATTTTGTACATACTCATTTATTTTCTGTACAGAGGGGATTTATTTTATCAGAGTATAAGTCATTTCATTATAGTTTTCTAACGGGTCTCAGGGAGAATTGAAATACTGCACGATACTGCTATGTAGAGAGGGTTACTTTCGAAAATTTACTAATTCTTGCACGTAAATCATGCAATATCATCAAACAAAAGATAATTTAGGCCTGGAACAGGCAAAGCATGATTTATTTATAATCATTACTTTTACAAGAAGTAATATTCTGGGGAAAATAAGCGTATTGAATAATAGTTCATGAAACCGTTCTCGCAATATGATGCAGTCGAACACTCACAGCTAATTCTTTGTCTTTATGGGCACCCGTATTGTATATAGTATAATGTTGTATAAAACTCTATATAATCTTTGATAAATTTCATTTCTACTTTAAATTTGGCTTATAAGAACTTGTAAAGTCGTACCTACATAAGCTTTGTAAATTTAGATTTCATATTAACGACATAAATGGACAAGCTTTGTTCTTGCCTGCGGGTCTGAACTCTTAAAAGAGCAGACAGTGGTTATATTATTAGTCAGTTTTCTTAGTATTTGATGTCTTTCACCTGTAGGGTGATATGCTATTGGATATATTATGACCTTCCCAGTTTGGCAAGACGTCTCTTATTATTTTAAAATACTCTCATTATTTTTAAAATATTCTTTGAGTGGACAGTGTTCTGAAAGAGGAGCTGCTTGAAATTGCAGTAAGTGAATGCATACTTAGCGCTTGTTCTCTTTCTGGGTTTTTGTACGAGAGCTAGTTTTTTCCGGGGAGTCATTTTTGTTGGAAGCCAGTTTTACCAGGAGCTATTTTTTTTGGCTGAAGCTGTTTTGCTTGGAGTTGTGTATCTGGAGCAAGCTATTGTTGTTTGGAGCGAGCTTTGCTTGGAGAGAGATTAGTAGCTGCCAGTCAATACAGTTGGTTGTGTTTTATTGGTACCGACTGCGACTGTAGCCATAGAGGTATGGACATTACCTCAAATACCACTAAGAGTTTATGGTCCCAAGGTGCATTGCTGTAGTCCACGTGCAGAAGGCCATAGGTGATATCGGCGAAGACCAGTTAAGATAAGTTTAGGTTATATTTGTGATCTTTTCGGCATAATGTTAGTGGCGTGTTACTGATATTTTCACGCGTGTATTTTCAGCGTGTTATTGATATTTTCAGCGTATATTAGATTGCGTGTTTTAGAGTTTTTCCGGCGTTGTATCATATCGCGTGTTTTAGTTTTCTGCGTGGTATTGATATAACTATACTCGGTACTGTTTCGGTGTAAGCACAGGTTACCTATGCAAATCTAATTAACTGCTGAATCTACTAGTGTGGATCTATATTAATGCTCATAGTTTTTTTTATAATACATTTCTTTAATATAACAATTTGATTTATATTGTGTTAAATGAGCAACATTGACGTTCTGATTTGTTGACTATTCAGTTTAAATAATTCTACATAACGGTATTTTATAATCTGAATCAGTAAGGTTTATTCATGTACAACTGCGAGTCGTCTACCATGGTAAACGCGCCCAAAGTTTAGTAGCTACTATCAGACGGATAACTTTTAATTACTAGTATGATGAGATGATAGATGCCTTAGGTATATTGTGATTATTGATTAATTTGTTGAACTTGGTTTGATCTTTCGTAATCATTTGGTGTTATATTGTTACTTCCGTTATAGCTAAAGCGTAGCTAATAATTGTTCGATCACTCTTATCTAATTCACTTCTATTATAACGCAATTTTAATTCAAATTACTGTCCTTACATTTATGAGCATATAGATTACTATTTGTTTCCAATTGAGCTCTTTAACCTGTTGTATGTTTATATTATTTTGATTATTGGAAGTAATATGACGACACGTTACTGTCCAACCTAACGAACGCCAATAAATTTAAACCTGCACGAACGTGACCGTCTTTTATTTTGCTATGGAATTTCTCAACCAGTCAACTGCAATTAGTAGTCGTCTAGACTTTAAATCGCCCTTACGTAGCGGATAATCGTCGATTTTGGATTGCCCTTATGGATTCTTAAGACCGAGGATGTTCCTGTTTGGGTCTGCGCATTTGGATATTTCAAACTGGTGGCGCCCTGGTCAAGAGTATGTAATTGACCCACTCCCACGCCGACGAGCAAGTCGGAGCACACATGTTGCGCTGGCCGCATCCATAAGAGTAGGTATCATATTATTCATTATATCTCGCTAACATATTTAAAAGGGTTTTACGCGCAACCAACTCTCCTGATATGGAATTTCACAAGAGATTGCTAATGTGTAAAATTACATTTTGCTCAATAAGTTTACGCGTTGCCATTTGGCAGACGTGTTAGTAGCTAAATATAGCTCAGGCTCTCAAAAATTAATCGAAGTTATGTCAAGGTGCGTCTTACTCTCTTTCGCTCAAGTTACCTAAACAGCCTCAGCCATGAGTAAGAATTGATGTGAAATGGATCCTTCTTATCGTTATCAACTGGAGCAAGTGTTACCTTTTTACCCTCATAATGCATCATAGGTATTGTAGCTTTTGATTTTTAGTAATAAATGTGCTTCCATCTTCCTCTCTAATTCTCGTCAATACATTCATGTTGTCATTCTGTCATTCCATCATAATTTAAATATTCTTCCCCATCTTCAAAATTTCTTATAGGCTTGAAGCTGTTTTCAGGACATCAAGGGCATCGGACTTATCTCCATCTCAAAGCGGTGTTCTCGGTTTCCGAGCAAGAGTCTATCTCATTTTAGCTTATATTTCTTCTGATTTAGTTTAAGCTATTTTGAAGCATCCGTGCCAAGATAGATACATATCTACATTTTGTCTAATGCTTGCACAATGGGCAGATATTGTCGTTATTTTATAGTTTCTTAGCTATCATCAAAAACTTGACATTTAAGCAATCAACGCCAGCTAAGTAACCTCCAGGAAATGCTATATCGCTGGCATTTCCTCTCTTCTCAACTGATGGTCTATTTGTTATAATTTTTCTGAATAAGGTCGTCAATGAATCCGAAAATATTGTTTTAATGATTTCTTGGAAGTTCATATTGAGGAGAGTTTGTTAAATGGTACTTTTACCTTTGCTTCCTAATTGTCAATAATTGGTAATATTCAAAGTTCCTCGCATCTAAGGTTTTCTTCTTGCAGCTTAGTGAAATGATTAGTGAAATTATAGGCAAGGTCCTGGTCATGATCTAAGGATGAGTTTATGAATAGACTAGGAACACTGTTTTCATTCCATGGGTATGAATCCACATCTGCTAAATTATAAATATGCTTTTCTGATGTTCGAGGATCTTCTTTAATTTCTAGAGCATCTCTATGAATGTCGTCTTCAAAAAGTTATTTGATATATATTTTCTAAGTCTTAGTGTTGCGTATGTCAGTCTTATCAAGTAGTACCACAGGTTATTTTCGTGTTTCAATTCCTGCAGTTTGGGTTAGTTTGGGTTATTGGTATATTTCAATTGGTTCAAAGCTGTGACTAAACGCTTCTTCATGGACGAACTACTGGTCATATTGACAGACCTCGGCCTACATTGTGTTGGGTATGCCGCTGATATTGTCATCACAGCAAGAGGAAAGTTTAGGGGTACACCATGTGAACCCATTCAAGCTGGACTCAAAGTAACGGAAGAATGGTACTAAACATTGGGACTGGAAATAAACCCATCGAAAACAACCATGGTACTCTTCTCTAGGAAAAGGGAACACCCTAGAATGAAGGTTATCCGAATACACGGGACCAACATTACACCGGCATCGGAAGTCAGATATCCAGGCATAACGCCGGATTGCAAACTCAGATGGAATAAACACATTGAAAGAGTTGTAACTAAGGCTCCCAGGGTCCTCATGGTGTGCCGAAGCCTTGCAGGAAAAACCTGGGGCTATAAACCAGAAATCCTGCGATGCATGTACGCTGTGATAGTAAGACCCACCCTACTTGACGGGTCGATCATCTGGTTCAAGGAAACGGAGCATAAAACCAGCTCTCAACAAAGTATAACGCCTGACGTGCATAAGCATAACAGGTGCAATGAAAACTTGAATCTTTCACAATATGTTTCAAGTAGTTTCGTTAATATCCCTGACAAAGCATATACCACTTTTTGAGCTCTCCAGGGACGATATAGTCTAAAGATACCATTTTGAAAAATTCTTCACGGTCGTGATAAGAAGTAGAGAAGAATGGAAAAAGAACACTATTTGCAATCTTACATCGCAGCAAAGTGCCATAAATGGTATACCGACGGGGCAAGAACTGAACAGGGGACCGAAGCCGGAGTATTTGGGCCATGAACCAAACTCTCCGAAGCAATGGGAAAACACCCAGACATATTCCAGAATTAACGCCATAAGAAGATGTGCTCAGTTCAACCTAGACTGAAACCGTAGAAAGAAAGAGATTGTCGTCTTCTCAGACAGTAAAGCAGCGATCAGAGCGCTGAGCTCAACAACAATCAGCCCCAGAATGGGATGGGAATGCCTAAGCTGAATGAACTAGACAAGAATAATACATTATCACTTCAATGGATACCAGGACACATTGAGATAGAAGGTAATGAAAAAGCAGGCCAATTGGCAAAAGTAGCTGCACAAACTCCGCTTTTAGGACCGGAACCTTTCTGTGGCAGAGGGACGTACACCTACAAGGAAGAATTAAGGACAGATGAGCGAACCAAATGGATCACTCTATGGGAACGCCTTCCAGGGTTAAGGCAATCAAAGATGTTTCTAGGGCCCCCTCATCCAGGAAGATCAAAACAACTTATAACAGTGAGAAGGCACTTAGAGAGAATAAAAATTGAAAACGAAGACAGTTGCCGATTCTGTGAGAAGGGAGAGGAAATCGCGGAACGCCTTCTCATGGAGTGCGAGGCGGTCGCGATCAGGCGAATGGCCTGCTTCGGGTGCTGCATCGTCGAACAGGAGGAATTTGCATCCATAAAACCATCCTACTTGCTTTTATCAAAGCACTGAATCTGGATAAGGTACTCTGATTGATAATCTCATCAACGGAAGCTCCATGGAACGAGTACACAATAGATCTGCAAACATGATAAGTTGTGATTACTCTCTCCTTTAGTTCGAGGATATCATGCAGTCTGGATCCGGCACATTTTTATTCTTTCGAGTCGTTATAGCATGGTACTATGTTCTTTATGTCCTAGAGCTCTTCTCCATCAGAGAATTCTACAATAAATCCTTTACAAGTGCTCAGCTTTTTTGTATTCCTGTGACGAGTGAGTTCTAATCAAGTAGTTCTCCCACAGGGCTGTATCCATTTTCCAATTTCTACTAATTCAGTATGGTATGATTCCATATGTGTTAAGCTGCGTTAGGATGAGGATTCCTGCAGGCAGGTTTGGACACAGTCATTACATCAATTCGTCTATCGAGTAGTTCTCATATCACTTCCAAGTATTCCGTTTTTATTCTTGTGATGAGTATGTCATTCTTGGCAGGTGGTACACATGGATGTCTCCAGTTTTTAATTATCGCAAGTTCTATCCTCTTAATGCTCCGCCTTGTATTGAACAGGGTCTAAAACTAGGGTTCTGGTTTACATGTTCTACTTTAAAGCACTTAATTGCTTTGTGGCTCCAATTTTTATGAGTTGCAGATGTTAAAAATATTATTTCCAGTTTAAAACTGAAATTGATACAATATCGCGGTTATTTCAATATCGACTTCATTTAAGAGTATCGATTATCAAAGGATAAATTACATTAACGTGATTTAGAAACGGTTGCAATTCTGATTAAAGAAAATCCTAAATTATGTATTAATGATAAAAGTTGGAGCAAACTTCATAATTCTAAATAAAATGTATTAAATTATTAACGTAGCTCGTACTCGAACAGCCGAGGAAGTAATAAAAGCTTAACTGCCGAGTGAAAGACGTCTGAAGGCTTAAGCCGTTAAATATTGATGTTTTATAAGATCTCGGCGCAATATTAAAGGGAAATCTGGGGCGAATGCAAGGCTTACGCCGACGTTTAATATCAGAATAAAATCATGTTGCTTTTGGGATTTTTCTTATAAAAGAACTTTTTTCTTTGTGCTATTTCAGTAGCGATGCCTACTAAGAATATGGGACTCATTGGATCGATATATTTTGGCTTCAGATTTTCCCCCAAATAACTACAAATTTTAGCTCTTTTCTATTTCCTCCAAGATACTAGTTGGAAATACAAGTTCATTATACCGAGTATTTCAATAGTCTTAGTATAAGTTATTACCTCTGGAAGTAGCAAAGATGAATCCGTTTTAGTAATCCTCATAGAATTGCTCTTTAAAATTTTAAACGCAGATATAAAGTCTTGGTTTTGTGTTGTCATCTACCGGTACTGTCGCCATAGTTCTTTCCTGTGAAATTAAGAAATCGAGATATTAAATTCAGAACCTCAACCAACGGTATCCATCTTGACTGTGGCAAGGTAGTGTAGACAGCGACAGCAAATCTGCTCCTTCCATTTCCACAGCCCAACCCCACATGCATTGATGTTGGCATTGGCTGTCGTTGGAACCCCAGTCTGATGCATTGATAACACTATGCATAATTGTTTTTCCTTGTTTAGAGACGCATGGCACCATGCCGATTTGTGCATATTAGGGAAACACCCCAACATGTGTATTAACTTATCGTTTTGGTGATAAACAGGATGTTATGTCCATGGTATGAATGAATGAGCCATAAGTAAACTCCGGATAGATTTATTTCAACCCAGGTAAACAACAATTTGTATATATAAAGCATTGTATTTCAGGTAATCCTTAGTTCGAAACTGGATTGTCGTTCGAATAGATTTCTTTATATGCAACAATCGCCGGAAAGCAAGTTGTCACTCCGGCAAGGAAATCGTCATTAATCGTTCTCAATACAATATGTGTTTGTCTCCGCCAATGTTGTGTAAATATCAATATGTCAAATAAAGAAAGAACATGTTTCTACCCACTCAAATGCATCCACGTCCGCACAATTTCCCGCTCTGTTCTCCCAGTGCGCGCCGGTAGGGAAAATTAGATTATACTCCGTTTGGCGCCATACAAAAAACTCACCCGTGAAGCAACGGTCTAGTCAGTCATAGCTCCGCTTGAGTTTGGAGCCAAGAACATCTATCCAGTCGTAGCTCTATTTGAAGTCAAGATATTTAGCAGATTTCTTTTTTGTTTGCACAGATATTTAGAAAGTATCTGCTGTACTCTGTGTTCCCTATTTTCAACGCTGAATTAAGGACTCTGGGCATTTTAACGCATTTTCTCAAGACAATACAACTTGTAGCGTCTCTCCTGTTAAAGATAGAAGAAGGTAAAATGGCGGCTGGATATTTGTAGTTAGACAAATCTATTCCTGTACTTAAGATTCGAATCAAGTTTCGAAGTCTTATATTCCTGGCAAAGTTAAGTTGAGAGAATCGTAGACGAAGTAAAATCACAAGGTGTGAACGGAAAGGCAATCAGTTGAAATTTTGAAATACAGAAAGTTTGATTAAATTCAGTAAAGAGAGAAGTTCACGGTAGATTCAAGTAATCAAGAAGTTTTGTTAGACATTTAGTAATAGTTAACTTCATGCATAGTGTTTAGTTTTTGATATGAAAGGATGAATGCTTGAAAGTAGTTAGAAATCATTATATATATTGGTCATATTTATTGCAACTTAATTCCTGCATTATTAAAGTAGGTAATACCTAAATTACATGTTTCACTTCACACCCTAGGAATAAATCTTCCACCACCTTATTTTGATACAGGCCAGTAATTAAAGTGGTTAATTATAAAGTTAATTACCATGGTCATAAATGTGCCATACCAGTGCTCTAAAACCGAATAGCGTGGATTCGATAGAATGATTTCAGTCTGGCAAAAGCTATCACGGAACCTACCGTTTTGTTTTCAATGAGCCAACGTAGGAAAGTAAGTTGCATGGTCTAAGTGGGGTTTTGTACGAGTTTACTCTGGATGGCTCTTGTAATCCTCGTTTAACCGTAATAATATTTTTTTCTTCAGGTTGTCTCGCGTAATGTAGGTCACCATTTGTAGGTATTATTTATTCAATAATAGTATTTGCTTTGCAATTCCAAATGATCTCCACAAGCATCTATCTTTTTAGTCTCGTTTCAGAGCCTTAGATTGTTTTTTCACAAAAGCACTTAGAGGTTTTTCATCGTCCGTAGACAAACCACAATCAATTCCAATGGCCTCTGAATATTTCTTCGACATACTCTCTTTGTTCGATACCATTCGAAATTTGCTTCAACCCATCAACCTATCGTTTCATTACTACCTCCTTCTAGGTCATCAAATTCTTCCCAAAATGTATCATTCTTTGCTATTTATAGCAAATCTGCACTTGTTAGCGATCTGTTTTCCCTGTTATAACCCATTTGTGTATGTAACACATACTATAAAAACTTAACTGATATGCACTGGCTCGCAAAATTAACCGGAGAAAGAAAATTTTGTTCAAATTCAATCCTAAATAATTTTTTCAGTATTGCATCAATTTTGATAATTTTTATCGGGTTTTAGGCGTCTTTATTGTTATAATTTTTTCATATCGAAGTTTCAAAAATTTCTAATGAATTTGCAGTTATACAGGGGTTAATAAGAAGTTGCATTTTACTCTAAACTTTTAAACACTCTGTGGAAAACATTTGACAACTGTATAATGCGTTTTTGGGCGGGATTCTTAAGCCTTTTTCTCAACAGCCCTTTTTTTAATTCATGTCAATATCTCTACTCTAAGAGAAAACACAAAAGTTGAAAGGAAACTATGCAATTCTTAACCATAAACAAAAATAAAAAAAAATATATTGGCAAAATTGGTATTCAAAATTTGTATCAAAATCGAGTATCCCCCCCCACCCCCAAGCTTGACTAACAACTCTCATCCTTTCTGGCATTGATTGAATTAAAGCAGCAACCGTGTCTTGAGGTATCTGTTCCCACTCGTTTACCAGCGCATATTCTAAGGCAACCACAGTTTGAAATTCACCATAATTTTGCCTAATTCTTCTTTCTAGCTTGTCCCACATGTGTTCTATATGTTTCAAGTCTAGACTTCTTGGGGGCCAGTCCAGTACGTGAATACCAACATCATTAAAGTATTGCCTAGTTATTCTGGCTATGTGCGGCCGAGCATTATCTTGCATTAACAGGTAATTTTCTCCTATACATGGCATATAATGAACCCTATGCTGTTCCAAACACTCCCTAATGTACCTATCAGCATTAAGGCTCCTTCCCTGTAGCACAATAAGGTATGTGCGGGCTTCCAAAGAAATACCACCCCATACCATCACTCCTCCACCACCAAATTGTACTCTAGGAGAGAAACAGCATTGGGCATATCATTCTCCAGGCCTTCTCCACACCTTTTGGCGTCCATCAGGTGAATATCTTGTAAAGCGAGGCTCGTCTGTGAAGAGAACATTTCGCCAATCACCCATATCGCAATCTGCATGAGCTCGACCAAATTTCAATGACGTGCATCTAACAGAGGGCCTGTAGCAGGTACACGAGATGTTAAATGTTGTTCTCTCAACCCTCTACGTACAGTATCCGATGAAACCAAAGTATCATGAACATCTGCCAATCTTTGAACCAAAGCTGTAGCAGGAACTGAGCGGTCTCGGAGAACTTGAAGTCGAAGGAATCGATCATCAACTGCGTTTGTAATTCTTCGTCTCCCCTGACCAAGTCTTCTTGAGTACGAACGAGTTTCCTCAAATCTTTGTATCGCATCGGTTACTGTACTGCGGGGAACGACAAGCGTATCTACGATATTGGGTATGGTACGAACATCATTACGAAAGGCAACATCTTGTGCTACTTGTTCCGGTCTCATTATTAATTTTTGTGTTTTGTCACTATAAAACAGTTTTCGTTTACGGAGCAGCTTGAAAACATACCACGCACAAAACACCAGAAACGCTATACACAGCAAATTAATCTAATGCTGATAGCCGCTTGACAAGAACTTATTTGTCAAGCCACAAAATATGCTTAATTGTCATAACAACCGACAAAGCCAACAAACAAAAAATTTTGTTTATGGTTATAAACACAAGGTTTGAAACCTTGTGTTTTCTTTTAGAGTAGAGATATTGACATAAATTAAAAAAAGGGCTGTTGAGAAAAGATGAGGCTTAAGAATCCCGCACAAAAACACCTTATACAGTTGTCAAATTTTTTCCACAGGGTGTTTAAAAGTTTAGAGTAAAATGCAACTTGTTATTAACCTCAAAGTTTTAACCTGAGATGTGGACCATCTACATAATCTACAATCAGTTATTGATTAGGCTGAATTTTTTAGGGCGAAACACATGTGGTTGTTAATATAACGTAACATTTTTATTTATTTATTGAACGTATCATCTCAGGTTAAAACTTTGATTTAAGAAATGATGTTATTTATAACCGTTAAATACTACTACAATGAGTGATCCGAGCATTTAATTGTTTTCAAATATTTCAAAGAATTTGTGAAGGTCAGCTATGCTTCTGGTGATACCGTTAGAACCAGCATCAGCAGTGCGGGCAAAGATCCATCTTATTTTTTAGTCAGTTCAGATCATAGGGACCCAGTAGTACTTGTTAGCGGTACGCGGTACCTTCCCCCGTACCTTCCCTCAACTATCGACGGTCCACTCCTGGAAAGTCAGGATGGACAAGCGGCGAGGCGCGAGGCGAACTGCGCAAGGCAGTCTTAGGCTGATCGCGAGACAAGCAGTATAATTAATATTGGTGTAATCAAGACGAATACATGTTTTTGGTGAATTAGAACTTTTATTGGGGTTAAATAACCCTATCTTTAACATCAGAAGTGGGATTGTCCCGTGTCCAGTGCCGTAAAGATAATATCTCGGACAATACGAACAATTAACGGGAAAATGGCCGAAGAATGTAGGGCAAACAGTGTCTCGCCGTACGTTGAAACAACTCTGGACGAAGCATGAAGCATCACCAAATATCCAGCCTAATTCTGAACTCATCGAGAAAAAGGAGCAGTAAGGAACTTTAATTAATTTAATGGCTGCTCAACAACAGCAAATTGCTTAGTTAGCGAAACAAACAAAGGCGGCGAAGGTCGATGATCTCATCATCACTTTCTCAGTCAATGCCTGGCGTCAACGCCCAACATTTCCGTAGCAGATGGATCAAGAACGCAAGCGTCAACATCCTAAGCAGTATTCAAATTAACAAGCTACGATCCTGACAACAGCACATACGCAATCCACGAGTGGTTAGAAGATGCTACGAAATTAAAAGAAGAATGCGCACTGTTTTCAATTTAATGCGGGCACACGTAAAGTTACATCAGAGAACAAATCCGAGATTGTTGACGGCTCAGCATTTTCTAGCAGACGTGACGCCGCCGAACGATAACTTCGTCGAACCAGACAACAGAAAAGGCTGTTGCAGAGGCTCAAGTACGTTTGAAAAATAGTACCGGGGCTATCAGCTGGCCGACATGGACGGAGGCAAGTATATGCAGTTGAAGTACTACGCAATTCCAATGAGAAATATGCGCTACATAGGCAAGTACCGCGAACCTCTGTTAGTTGCCGCTCATGACCAACTACGTCTATGATTTTCCACCAAATAAACATGTGAGTAGCGATTTGGTTACTTTGCTTTGTTATGATTGACGTCAGTTATTTCTTTTCCAAAGTTCAAAAATAAATCATTTAGAGAGAGGAAAGTTTAGTTTAAAAAAATATTGCAAATTTGGCTTGCTGGTAAAATACTGGCAATCCCACGATAAGAATGGTAAGATATAAAGACAAAAGCAAAATTTATAGGTCTCAGACAAACATTTGTGTGTAGTAAACAAACGAGTAGTAAATACGCTATAAATTATTTTGTACAGACACTTCCATTATGTAACAAAAATAAATGTAGAGTATCTAAATGATTGAGTTAAAGGAATAATGTCAGTCTCATTATTTGGTAAGAAAAGTAATCATGTCAACTCCATCATTTGTTTAAATAATCTCTTTGTACTGTATGTAGTGCCAAGACTGCCAAGTTGACCTTATGTACGTAATACTTTTGAATACTATGTTGAGAAAATCATTAAATAATAATAAAGTATATGATTAAAATGTTAAAACAGTCCTATGACCGTATCTGCTATTTTGTATTTTCATATTGCAGAGTTGTGAAGATGTGTCGCAGGAACGCTCCTGTTAGAGTAATATCCGAGCAGCCCTCGTATGTGAGGAGTGGGATCATGCATAGAGACCAAGGCGCAAGCCAGTAGGGACTAAAATATGGCCGGCGCAAGAAAATTAGCTTTGACCGGCTACGACCAACCAAACCAATCTTGGGCTACGGCTACGACTGGAGGTCATTGCCAGATGTTTGTATTACAGCGTATATACACAATAAGCTGTGTTTGTATAAGCGAGATATCACTCGATCGTTAATTTTAATGAATAGATCATGAAATTAGTAGTCGAATGATCAACTACTTATGGATCAAGATTATCGACAATTTGGTGAACTATGATAATGTAGACTATCGAAAGATGTCTCGATGAATGATGAACAATCTAAATTTCACTGATTCGCTCGAGAAATGCAACCGTCGGTATAGGAGATATGATTTCGTATTAGTAGTTAGGATATACGCTACTAGTTTGTATTATTTTAGAATTTCAGCCGACGGCGACGACAGGGTCGTGCACGTTAAAAGTAACTGCTAATATTAAAGTTAAAGCGTTTAGGGCTGATGTAAGTTGTTTGGAATTATAGTTTTGACGTTTCTCGTATTTTAACTTAATTGAGAACGAATGTTAGGTACAAATTATAGAGGATGTTGCCTCTAATACAAAACTGATGTAGTAATTGTTGTAATTGTAATGCCATGGTGATAGTACACTTATGATTTTGTTGGATTGAATTGATTTACTGGTTCAGTTGTTGATTCATTTGAATATTTGAATATTTATTTAAATGATTGCCATACAATATAATGTTTAACAGGTACAAAAGAAAGTAGGTAATAGATTTGCCTACAATAATTGTTGCATTTGTAATGCCATGGTGATAGTACACTTATGATTTTGTTGAACTGAATTGATTTACTGGTTCACTTGTTGATTCATTTGAATAGTTGATTATTTATTTAAATGATTGCCATACAATATAAAGTTTATCAACTACAAAACGAGGTAGGTAATAGATTTGCCTAAAATAATTGTTGCATTTGTAATGTCATGATGATATGATTTTGTTAAATTGAATTGATCTACTGGTTCAGTTGTTCATTCATTTGAATATTTTATTATTTATTTTTGTCATACAATATACAGTTTAGCAAATAGATTTGCCTAAAATTATTGTTGCATTTGCAATGTAATGGTGAATAGTAATAAGAATTAAAAGAAAAGGATAGTGGCGATCCCACTATGAAGAAAAATTTGACACCAACACCTAATACGATGTAAAAATGAGTTAGTTTGGGTAGAAGTTGTAGTAGTAGTAGTAGTAGTAGTAGTAGTAGTTTTTTTTTTTTTTTGTTGTTGAGGTGGAACGCTCATGCTCGCCTAGACTAGTTCTTGTGTCTAAGGCAGTGTGGGACTCAGTTGCTCCCGCAAGTGCCTACCCACCAAAACCACCCCGATCCTTCCTCCTCCTCATCCTAAATACTGAGCTGCCCACCCTGGAACTGCCTTCCGGTATTACTTCAGGGAGGGTTTGTTTGGTATGAAGAGGATACTGTTTCTTATCGTTTTAAATTTGTGTGTCTCTATTCGGTCTCAGTTTTGTTTGTTCATCTCCTTTCTCTTTGCAGACATAATTATCATGCAGAACCTCTTTACAGCCTCCCAGTTTTCCCTTGTCTCCAGCATCCTGTTGACTATGTTCTCCGGTGTTACGTTGCCTAGCTTCTGCTCCAATATTATTCTTTCCTGTTCCCATTTGCCGCATTCAAAAATTGTATGTTCCACAGTATCTCTCATTCTGCAGTATACGCATTCGTCCGTGTTACTGAGATTAAATCTATGCAGATAAGCCTGAAAACTTCCATGTCCCGTTAGACACTGTGTCACAAAGTAGTCTACTTCGCCCCATTTTCTATTAATCCACGGCCTTATGTCGGGTATCAGCCTCTTGGTCCAGCTACCTACCCTGTTCTCATTTTCCCATGTTTCTTGCCACTTTGTAATCGCATGCTCGTGTGCGATCTCTTTTCTTTCCCTATGTTGCATTCTGTTTTGTTCTTCTGCTAATATATGTATAGGGATTGTTCTAGCTATTACTAACAGTGCTGCAGTAGATGTCGTTCTATAGGCGCTCGTTATGCTAATCGCTGTCTTTCGCTGTACTCTCTGTAACATGTCTGCATATACTTTCTTTCCTGTGGCCCTTTTCCATATTTCTGAACCGTACATTACAATCGAATGTATAACGTAGCATAGGATTCTTCGAGAGTTTTCCTTTGGCCCTCCTGTTTTAGGCATTAGTCTCACTAGATTTCCCAGTGCCTTACTCGATTTTTCTACGATTTTTTTAATATGTGTACCCATAGTCATATTTCTATCCAGATATACTCCAAGGTATCTTATATGTTCCTGTGTGGTTATTGGAGTTCCCTCTAGGATTACTGTGGCGGTTTTTAACTTTCGCCCTGCTGCCAATAGGACCGCCTCTGTTTTCTGTGGTGCTAGCTTCAGACCTCGACTTGTCATCCATTTCGCTATATCTTGCAATACTTTGTTAGCCTTTTCTTCCATGTCTTCCGCATGCTTTGATACTACAACCACTCCAAGATCATCCGCGTATGATATAAGTGTGACTCCTCTTGGGACTGGCAGCCTCAGAACTCCGTCGTAGTACAAATTCCATAGTATAGGCCCCAGCACAGACCCTTGTGGAACACCGCAGGACATATTCAGGTCGCGGCTTTTTCCTATTAGAAGGAACCTTTCTTCCAGATAGCTTGCTATAATGTTATATATGTATGGCGTCACATTTCTTCTTTTCAATTCACCTAAAATTCCTTGCCAGGGTGCCGAGTTGAAGGCATTTTGAACATCAAGGGTGATCATTATGCACCTTTTTCTGGTTGTTTTTTCTTTCGCATCGTCCGCTATTTCCCTGACCCTCTCGAGTGCATCTACCGTTGATCGTCCCTCCACGAATCCATATTGTTCTTCCGAGAGGCCTCCTGTTCTTGCTATTTCTTTTTTTAGCCTGTTACCTATAAGATGCTCATATAATTTTGCCGCTACATTCAGTAGGCATATGGGTCGATATGCTTTCTCACTCTTTGCAGATTTATCTTTCTCTAGTAAGACCAGTCTTGCTATTTTCCATTCCTTTGGGAATACCTCTGCTGCGAGAAGTTGGTTAAGGGTTGCGAGATATGTGCCCGTATGTGTTTTTATCACCGCTTTGAATATTTCTGCTGGTATCCCATCAGGCCCCGGTGACTTCCCATCCTTTAGTTTTTTATTTGCCTCGAGCAGTTCTTGCGTCGTAAATTTTGGTATTGTCCCGTACTTTGTTGGCAGTTTCACCCATTTTTTGACCTGGTGTTCCGGAAAAAGTTTCTTGGCAATTTCCAGTTGTTTTTCATCCGTCAGGTTTACTACTGGTTTGATATTAAGCTTCTTAGTTACGATGCGGTATCCCATACCCCATATGTCATTTTCCACTTCTTCCACTACCTTTTTCCATGCACTTTCCTTGGCCCTCACGATAGCTTTTTTTAGGACAGTTCTCGCATCCTTATAAAGTTCCTTACAAATTCTTTTTTGGAATTCTTCTCCTCGTTTGTTCACAATGGCTAACGTTCTTTTTCTATTTATGCACTTTTTTCTTTTCTCGGCTATCTCCTCGTTCCACCAATATACTGGTCTCCTATTCGATCTTCGTTGTTTACGTGGCATTACTTTATTGCATGCGTTTTGTATTACATCCGTTAGCTCTTGCGTGTTTAATTTATTGTTTCTGTTTTTTATTTGTTTTTCAACTTCATGTTTTAATTGAGACAAACGATCTTTTTTAAATAGCCAGCCTTTTTGTTGTAATTCCTCTTCTCTTGTTTTATCCGGGATGCTATCAAATAGTACATCGTACCTTATATGTTGATGAGTACTTAAGCTTTCTTCCTCTATAACTTTCCACTCTACCACCCTCTTTGCGATTTTTTTAGTACAGAATGTAATGTCTATGTATGACTCGCTCGAGCCTCTTATGAAGGTGGGTACGTTTCCCCGGTTTTGTACTATCAAGTCTTCCTCGGCAAGCCACTCCGCCATTATTTCTCCTCTTCTATCTTGAATCCTAGATCCCCACTCGTAGGATTTGGCATTAAAATCACCCCCCACTAAAATATCTTTATTCTGAGTCTTCATACTGGCCCTTAGTTCTGTCAGGAACGCCGTGAACGTATCTATATTTACATTCGGGGATATGTAACATCCATATACAATCATGCAAACGGTTTCGATCCATACGAAACCTGAACCGCATCCTGATGTCTTCACCTGTAACTGACTATTTAATACCTTAATTGCTACGTCTTTTTTATTGTCTGTTATCCACTGTGCCTCTAGTACTTTCTTTTTATTAGGCTCTGCCATGATAATTATATCTGCCCTTTGTTCCTCAGCAAATTTATACGCCAAATCCATAGCTTGTTTCCCTCTGTCGATATTTCCCTGCAAAATCGTGATTTTTTCTATTATGTTCGTGAAAGCCTCTCCTTATTCTCCTTCTCTACTCTTACGAGCTGTCTATATTTGGGGCACTTCATAGATTCCGCTTTATGACCATTCTCCTTACACATGTAGCACTTGTCCTGGTTCATACATTCTTTTCTTTTGTGGCCTGTTTCTCCACATTTGAAGCATTGGTTTTCCGCCTGTTCCATTTGGCACTCTTTCGAGATGTGCCCCATTCTTCGGCATTTATAACACCTGATGGGGTTATTTATCTCCCTTACTCTCCAGCGGTCCCATCCAGTCCCTATCCTTCGTTTCGCCAGGATTACTTTAGCCTCACTCTCTTCCAGTGATACAAAAGCATATTTCACTCCATTTATGTTAGCCTTGTCCGCTACTCGAGGTTGAAAATTTACCTGCTTCTCTGTGTTATTGTATAACTCTTTATTTAGGACTTCATTCACTTCTTTGGCTGTAACTGTTTCGTCTATGTCTAGTATCATTATAGATTGATTTTTTTGTTTTGCATCTACTTGGGCTATATTCTGCAGGGTTCTGGATAGTCTGTCCTTAAAGGCTGATCGCATTGTTTCATCTACGCCTTTTATTTTTATTTTAACTTGCCCTTGATTGATTTTTTGCACATTTTGAATCGAAACTCCTTCCGTGTTTACGTCCTTTTTCATGTTTTTAATTATATCCACATATGTGACACCAGTTGCGGGTTTAATTATAAACGTGTCCGCATCCCTCTCTTTGTTTATTTTCTCCCATTTTAACCGACTTCTTAAAAGGATAGCTGTTTCTAGATTTTCACATCTACTCACATATTCTAACATTTTCCTTACCTTTGTTTCGTCTATTTGTTTTGCAACGATGCATGCCATTCTGCTCCTCCCCTTATTTTTTGTCATCCGCGCCACCTTTTTCAGATTCTCCCAGAGGTTTCTTAGTATTCCTGTTGCCGTTCCTTCCTTGGTAACTATATGGTAAGTATATTTCTCTATGGTGTCTTCAACAGTCTCATTTTCGCTAATAGTTCCAATCATTGTCAGATATCCTCGCATTCTACCTATGTCTGTTTTAGGTGTTATCATTTCTGTAAAAAGTTGGGAGTTTCTTTCCCGGGCCTTGGTAAGTAGTCGATCGTTCGGGTCGACTTCGTCAGTGGTAATGACTATCATTGTTTCTTCTTCAGATACTGATTCATTGCTTTTAGTGATTTGGCATTTTTTGAAGATTTCCTCAGGCCATTCCAAGCTCGCCAAATCCTCAAAATCGGTGTCTTCCATTTTTCCTTGCAGAGCGTTTTCCAGTTTGTTTATAAGCTCTTCTTTATTGTCTTGTTCCTTGCTCTGTGTCTGTGTTTCCACATTTTTCGTTATTCTTCCTGTAACCCTCGAATCCTCTGCATACCTTTCCTTTATAAGTTCACCCACAAAATGTGTGGCGAAATTCATTTTCTTCGAGTATCCATCAATTTTGGTAATGGCATTCTTAATTTCTTTTTTTGTGTTCGGGATCTCTCGAATCATGTTCCGTAGAAAATCAGTTTCCTGCGATATTTTCTTAATTAGGTCCTTTAAGACAATAAATTCCTGCTCCCTTTTTTCTGCAGTTTGGTCTTGGCTTCTGTTTTCTTTCTCTGGCGTTTCTGTCCTTCTTCTTTTATGTTCTCTGGTATAGCTAGAGAGGAAGCTGTCCTTCCCTTGATTCTCATCTATTTCTCCTTGGTTCAAAGTTTCCTCTTGTGCTGCAGAGTAGTAGTAGTAGTAGTAGTAGTAGTAGTAGTAGTAGTAGTAGTTGGGTTGAGCAGACCTAGATAAAAATAGATGGCAGTACTACCTAAAATGTAAAGAACGCTAGTGGCGATCCCACTAGACGTGAGGGGCAAGTGGCGATCCCACTCTCCTTAGGTGTATGGGTTAGTGGCAATCCCACTAGACCTAGATGAAGGTAGGTAGCAGCACTACTTAAGATGTAAATAACGTTAGTGGCGATCCCACTATACGTGAGGGGCAAGTGGCGATCCCACTCTGCTTAGATAATGAACCCACTGTTTTATGATTAAAAGTTAAGTACAGGTCAGTTAGGTAACTGAGGAGTACCTCTGAACTCACTGTTTTATGTTTTATGATTAAAAGTTAAGTACAGGTCAGTTACAAAACTGAGGAGTACCTCTGAACTTACTGTTTTATTTATAGTAATTTTACGATTAACGGAGTTAAGTACAGGTCAGTTAGATATCTGAGGAGTACCTCTGAACTCACTGTTTTATATTTTATGATTAAAAGTTATATCCCATGGCAAAAATATCACTCTACACAAAAATCCCAATTTACGTGAATGTAACCCAACTAACCCAAACTAACACCCACTGGGGCTTCGCCCTTGGACCACGTTCGGGCTTCGCCCTTAAACCCTACCGGGGCTTCACCAATTTACGTGAATGTGGAACGCTTCACCGGTAATGAAGGATACGTGTATTGGGATGTTTTTGTAGCGGGTTATTTTTGTTAGGGTATTTTTTATTTTGGGGTATTTTGGCTTGGCTAAAACTAACTGGGATATTTTCTTCTGGGATTTTCTGACCGGCCACTTAAAAATAGGTCCACTTCATAGTGGTAATCATGAACAACAATAAGGTTTACTATGTAAACAGTGACTAATTTGATACATGTTGCAATGTCTTTGAGTAATGACTATCAACATTAGAGAAAATAAATTACCGTATTAATCGTGGACTAACACGAAAATACTGTCGTAGATTTGTTTTTGCATTTCTAGAAACATGGAGCTGTGAGGAGCGAGGACGCTCCGTTGCAGGATGGCCGTGTTAGCGGTACGCGGTACCTTCCCCCGTACTTTCCCTCAACTATCGACGGTCCACTCCTGGAAAGTCAGGGTGGACGAGCGGCGAGGCGCGAGGCGAACTGCGCAAGGCAGTCTAAGGCTGTTCGCGAGACAAGCAGTATAATTAATATTGGTGTAATCAAGACGAATAAATGTTTTTGGTGAATTAGAACTTTTATTGGGGTTAAATAACCCTATCTTTAACATATAATTATTATTTTTACATATAATCAATGATCAAAAATTGTGTTCTTGCTAAAATAGGATATATGCTATTTTAGCAAGAACGAAATTTTGGTCATTAATTATATTTATTAAGTGTCTACTATATTTATAGACTATTTGTTGGCTGACCATTATCGAAACATTGTTTATGAAAAACGATTGGTAATAAATTGATGTAGGGCTTTAAAAATAAAGCAAATTCCATTAAAGTATTGCATAAGCGATTAGCTGGTAAACCACAAACTTTTAAATATTTAAATGAAACTTGCTTTTATATTTACTTTCCCCTTAAAAATCCAACGTCAACTTAAAAGAATATGGTTATTTTTCCTTGACAAATAAGGTGAAGATTGTGAGAAGCCATTACGCCATTATTATCAAGGGAAATCTGCCTTTTGAAATTTCTGGGACATTAATCAAGGAGTGTTCCCGTGGAGTCTATCTACGAAATTTGAACCGCTAATTTGCCGCACTCTCAAATGAATAACCGCAGTCGCTGCCACCGTCTGTAGGGATTCACTATCCTGGCTCGACCTCTTCTATAGTCCGGGGGACGAGTCGATATAGAGGAGCATCGATATGAAGTTAAACAGATATCGAGAAAAAATGTAGAATAGAAAGAACTACAAGTATCATTTTGCTATTAAAATGTTTCAAATGTCTCAAACCATTGCTAGTATAGATTGAATCTTATTACCCGATCATCTTCACTTCTTGTATCTCTGGATATTAGTTACATATCATGATATTTTTTATTATTGTTTCTAATAGGGTAGAAATAATAGGCGCTTAATATAATATAAAACACTAACGCTTTAGAAAATATGTCAAATTAAACAAAAACATTCCATAAATATTGTAATGAATGCTCAGTTCAAAGGTCAAAATAATGTTATAGCATGCATGACAGTTTTGGAGCATATCGATAATGGTTTTAGTAAATAAATAAAGCTACTACACTGAATATTAAATAAAAGCGTGAGTTTTACTGATAATAATTATCATTATATTAGTTAAATAAACATTAATTAATTTAAAATTAGCAGAAATCAATCTAGATTATCTTATAGTTTATTTTGATTAAGAAACCGATAATCACTTGACGAGTACGTAGATTATTGGACATACAAATTATTATTTAGGTTTATAGTGAAATGTAAATAATCGCGCCCAGTTCAAAATGCCCAAGGAATTTCGATACAGCGATGTTCAACAGCATTCTTCAAATAATTTTTTAATTTTATGAAAACTGCTTCTATAATCATTAGATAGACGGTATCGATACCAGCACCTGCTCTATTACCGGCCGTATCAGCGCGTGGGGCCGTAACGAATCTCATTTATCACCGTAGGTCCTTCCTGCAGAGGCGTAGTAAATTTAACTCTTTAAATTTTAAAACTTTTCATCCACATAATTAAATATGTGCTTTACATGTTAAATTGCAATTTAGCTGGAGTTTTTTTATTTTTGCTCATACGACAGATATCTGTACAATGAACATACGAATTAATTTGATATTATTTCGATATAATCCAGCTCGCAATACCGCAGAAGCAGATGTATTCGTTAACCCTACGGATGGTAGTGAAGAGAGCTATCTAGAAGATAAAACCCGAGTAGATATCCTAGACCGCATGGAATCGCTGAAATAAAAATAAATGCCATGGGTGAACGATGTGACCATATACCGCAAATTTACCCATAAGTTCTGAGTTGTTCATACCACTTCATAAATTTAATAGAGATATATTTCTGAACTATCGACTTATGGGCTTAATCTATCAGATAGCCAAATTATTCTCATTATATTCAACAAACGACTAAAATGTTGTTTGTCCCGCAAGGCACCATGTAAACATACAGTGTTTATATGGCTCGAGAAACTAGAAAACGCTTCTCAAACGTACAACTGGTCGAAAAGTACTGAAAGTTTGACAAGCACAAATTGTAAAAAGTTGTAGGTGATGCAGATGGAACCACATTCAACGAAAGGCTTAAATCTTGTTTGTCCTGGTAAATACCGCTTGATAAAAATGATATTCATGAATCGAGGAACAAAATGTGCCGAGAATTTAACGAATCATTATTATCAAATGAGAGCCAGAACTTAATAAAGCTACTGATCATAAGCTTTATTGTAAATTATCCGAAAAAGAAAAACGATATTGCTTCTTGAATTCAGGTCTTTCTATCTCTCTTAAAAACGTAGAAATATTGGCAAACATTGGGATCCAACGTTAGCAGGGAGGGAACATGTATGACCTACTAAAACATTTAAACTGCGTTTTACCACCCTGGCTATAAAGTTTGAACTTGAATATTATGTAAACATTCGAGAAAAATTATAAACAACGCGAGAAAACAGCGCAGAAGTTGAAATGGTCAGCAGATCAAGCAAACCATCAGACTAGTTCAACTTAATTTCACTCAGAGCTTAATTCTTGTCCACGACTCGACAGATTTAACTTTGAGACTACTTTACTTAGAGTTTCGACAGATTTATTTTTGCTTTGACTTTGTAAGTTTGAGGGAGCCTCCGCGAGCTAATGTAAATGGGCACTGGGATAGAAGTTTGGGTTTGTGGGACTAAATCCCGAAAAAACCTTTCCAGAAGAGAACCTGATTACTACTTTGAAGTCCGAGTTACATGTTTAGGACCTCTAGATGACTACTGGATGAACGGATTTTTGTGTGAGACAAAGTTAGCCAGACTGATGGTCTCCTTGAGAATTTATATCGGAAATTTGATCGATACATGCTAAGGCTCATTATCGCTTAAATTGTATATAAGTTTGCATTACTTGTTTACATAACATTTCCCAAGCTCAAGTTCAAACTTAGAACAGGGTGATAATTATTTAGAACTTTATACGTTTTAGTAGTTTACGCAGCAGTTTGGGTTATCTGAGCTGTATTTTGAATTCTATAAGCGGCAAAAGGGATTGCCTCGAAAAATCAAGCGAACCTCGTCAACGCTAGGTACTTGCGTTCTCACACTGGCTCAAATATTTGAAGCATTCACTCAGAATGATTGAAGAATATCTGGTGCACTAAAAAATTCCGGGCAAGGAGGATATTGCAACTTATAGAGAAAGATCCGCAACACTCTTCTCTGCACAACTAACTGAATTTACAACATTTCAGTAACCAAGCTGCGCAAACTGCTCTTAGAGACAGAGGTGACCTAAAATGGTGGAAAGAACTTCAAGGCGTTTTAAAAAGAGGAACACGAAGACGTAGGGAAAGTATTAGGTATCTCGACTAATCAGTATTTTAGTTTTAAGAGAACTGCGATTGAGAAACGAGATTGTGGATTAGTTTGTAGCTATAGCCTAATCACGCAAAAACATTAATTTATTAACAAATTATCGTAATCCAAAAATTTCTGTTTTTTTTCGAGAATTCTACAACTCTCGCGGAATCTGAGATTCATAAATAGTCGCTCGAGTGCAACCTGTTCCGAAAAAAGGCAAGGAAAAAAACGCCCTCAAACTATCGCCCAATTGCCTTGCTTCCAGTAATCTCCAAAGGCATGGAACGTGTAATCAATCAACAACTACTAAAGTACCTCGAGAACGACAGAAAAATGAGCGATAATCAATACGGCTTTCGCAAAGAAAGATCGACAGCAGATATATTGGCCTATGTCACTCATATATGGAATAGGGCAATTGAGAACTGCGGAGAGTCTCGAGCGATTGCGTGGGATATTTTGAAGGCATTGGACAGATTATAACATGACGGATTGCTCAACAAACTACCGTCATTCGGACTGCCAGCGTCTTTCTGCAGCTGGCTTGTCAGATTCCTTAAGAACCGATCTCTGCACGTTGCAGTTGATGGACACATCTCAGACACATTCACCATTAACGCGGGTGTGTCTCAGAGCGCAATACTTTCACCAACTCTGTTTATCACCTATATTAATAACTTGCTGACCGAAACGAATAATCCTGCTTAAAGTTTTGCAGATGACAGTACCCTTGTCTTCCAATTTAGATCAGAGAAACCTTTACCAGCGACTGAGACTTATCACCGCAGACAGGAGCAGATTACAGCAATTAATCAAGACCTGGAGAAAGCTCAAACTTGGGGCGATAGAAATTTGGTTAAGGTTCATTGTAGCAAAGGCCGAAGCAGCCACGTTTACCAAGAGGGCCTTGACATCATTATGGCAAGATCGACCATTCCTTCATCCTCGTCAATCGGACTAATGGGTGTCACGGTCAACAGCAATATGTCCTGGCATGACTTCATTGCTAACATCGCAAAATCAGACCTCCAGAAGCTTGGTGCGCTATTTCGCAACAAAACACTGTGTACACCGCAGCAGTTGCTCTTGCTCTACAAAGCGCAAATAAGACAAGCTTAGAATATTGCTCACACATCTGGGTTGCCACACCAAAACACACCCTAAAGCTGCTGGATTCCAATCAGAAGAGAGCTGTGCATCTCGTCGGGGACCCGGAGTTAACCCTGAATCTGAATAGTCTGGAACACCGCAGATGTTCCCAGGATTTGACCCGCCTCGTCCCACTCCTGGCAACGCCTGTCAGACATTTACGGCAACCGGCAAGAGCGCACCAGTTCGTTGTACAACTGGAAACACGTAAAACATCGCTTTACAAGAACTCCTTTGTCTGGCGCACTGCATCATTGTGGAACTCACTTCCAGGACATCCGTTTTCCTCTAATTACAACCTACAACTATTCAAGAACCGTGTCAATCAACATCTTCGTACACACACACCGCTCGTCGAGCGCCATAGGATCTTCCTTTATTTGTGTGCCACTGCCATAAATATATGCAGATATATTTAGTTTGGGTTAGTTTACAGAATATTTTCCAAGTTCAAGTTCAAACTTTGGACAGGGTGATAATAAGCAGTTTAAATTTTTAGGATTTCACGCATAGGGAGCATGCGTGAAATCCTAACCCTAAATCCCTGATAACGTTGGATCCCAATGTTTGCCACTATCTCTACTCTTTAAAAAGAGAGAAAAAGCTTTAGTTTTGAATTTTGCGTTAGAAAAAGTAATTTGCTGAAAGAAACATGAAAGGAAAACTAGATGATACCTGCTTTGGCATTTTTTTTTAGTTAGTGTTAGTGACCATGAAGGTAGAAGAAAGTCAATATTGCAATATCATCAATATACTTTTATAGGTTTATATTTTTATACCACATGGACTCGTACGGCACTATGAGGAAATAAGAAAAAAATAATAAGAACCTCTAACAATTCTTACGGCATTCTAACTGAACGGTTGAATTATCCCACTATACCTGCAGAATTCTAAAATTGTATGGTCATTACACAGAATGGTTCAGGGAAGACATAGCTCGCATCATGCTGTTATGACTACTAAAGGTATTCATAATTTTATTCTACGTGCTACATTTCAAAGATTCTAATTTGCAACATACATTTTGGGTCAGCATTTGGTATTTTTTTAACTCGTGGCAATGACAGGGATCGGCATCAACCATAATAGGCTTAAAATAATTTGAAATTGAACGTGATATTATGTAGCGCCCGTATACTTCGATATTAAACAAGGGGATTGTACCAATTAATACCGAATCTATAGATAGTTCCATAACTGCTTTTTGGAGTGCCGTAATTGCCATTTGGTCGATTCGCCGGTCGCACATGTCGCCCCATTTGGCGGATTAAATTCGAATCTCTGCAAGCTCATACATATTTAATTTAGCCGCCGTATATTAGAACTGTTTTATAGAACGCAGTGTGTGGTTTGGCTTAATTTACAGAGTCTTTCAAACGTGTATATGCTTATATACATCTATAGATATAACATAGTTATATAAACACGCATATTAAAATGTTTCCTTTTTTAATATTTAGCTATTTTGTTTTTCTTATAATTTGATATCTATAATTAAGTTTTTAGTTTCTTTATGGTATACATAGCTCTATATAAGGATAATAAATTCTGCCATTCTCGTTTTCACCATGATTATATATCATGAATAGGCTAATCGATAACATTTTTGTCGAATTTAATTTAGACAAATATTATTCAGTGCCGGCAAAACTCATTTTTCAAAATGGCAAAATTTTACCCCCGTTTATTTGCGAGAGAATGTTCCAAAAACGAAAATGTAATTTTACTGCCGTATTTTACTGTGTGTTTCAGTTCTAGTAAATACAGCCCGTCATAAACTCCAATAAATATACCGATACGACCGGAAAAATTCAACAATGTAGACAGTTTTAGATGTTTATGAGGATATTTACAGAAACAGTTTCGCTATTATATTTCCGGCGAAAAATGAGCTGAACTATCTACTGCTTTGCTATTATCAACGATTTTATGTCGGAATTAAACAGGTTTATTTCCAACCGAAATAGGGACGAAAAGACAAAGCTCTGAAAATACTCAAGACATTTAAATGCGGTATGCTCATCCTAAAGGTATTAATAATATCTTCCATCGACTTCTACTCTTTTCCGCTTCTTCAAATTATTGGAGGCATTTCTCAAACTAACGGGGAATGTTTTGAATTACATCTTTTTTATTAATTTTTGGTTTCTCCAAGTTTTACGGTTATGAAGGATAACGATTATTATTTGCGCAACGTCATACAAATATATAGGATGCCCTCAGATCAGGTGAGCTAGAGCCCAGTTTATTGGGTATTACATACCCATTCATTTATTGCGAAACTGTTCATCTAATAATATCATAATGCGGCAGCGCAATTTATTCGTCTTGGTCAATTTATGGAAAATTATTCAAATATGTCGACGTAGTTCGCTGCTTTCACTATTTAATTTGTGAAAAGAAAGTACCTTATTAGTTGTTATAAGTTAATCTAAACTAAATCTGTGTTATCAGCTCTCAATGTGATAAATGTTTCTTCTATTGTTGACTGTTTGGAGAATTCCCATTGTGTTGAGCATTTTATGGTATGCAGATAAGATGCTGATAAATGTTTTGCTTTTCTTTTATTAAGCTATATTGTTTGGAGTGTCCATCTAAATGATATTGTACTAATCCTAGTACAATAATTAAATTGTGAAGTTACAAATTATGTCTTCATTCAAATGCTGCAAAAACAAAGAGTCCGCTCTATTTTTTTGTGTGACTTGCATAGGAGCTGCTGGAATAGATCTAATAAGCAGTACACAGTCATTAAGGAGTTTTATTTTCTGCTCGCGAATTTGTGCTGAAAAAGCAGTTGATAATGAACCCAATGAGTTTGATGTTCTTAGGGCAATTATTGACGAGATGAAACAAGAGCTTAAAGAAAAAGACGCCTTTATCGTGAGATTAAAACGTAACTCTGTGTCTATAGTTGAGGACGTCACCAGGTGCGAGGATAACTACTTCAGGGAAATAACAGAACAAGGCGAAAAAATTGACCAATTTCAGAAGCAGATTGTAGAACTATAGAGAATCATAGACAAAAATAAAATTGAATGTTTTTCTAAAGAGGTACAGGTGCAGCCTCTGGTAAAAACAGCTTCATATCAAACCATTCCAGTAAAAACAACTTGTGCCACGCAGACAGTATTGGTGCTATCTGAACGTGAAGTTCAAACTGATTCAATACCTTTTGTTAACATTGACACAACCACCTTTTTAAATAAAAAACTAGTAGACTTACAAGATCAGAATGTCGAGCTACAAAATCAAATACAGGAGAGTGAAGAATTTGTAATCAGTTTGGAACAGCAGATTGAAGACCTAAAAATAACAAAAGATGATATGTTGGGCACACTGCGAATGCTCGAAGCAGACAACAAAATATATGCAGAGGAACATAAAAAGCAAAAACTAGGAATCAGCTTAGCAGATAAACTATCTGAAGTTGGTAATGCACAGGAAAAACTTGATACAAACAAAGTGAAGCAGAAGAAATTGGATAAAGTAGCAGAAGTTCAACTATGTGAATCAAGGAACAAAATCTTAGTTTTAACTGACGAATATGGCAAGTACCTATACACTTGAAGAAGGTTTTTTCAAATAGGTATAACATGCAAGTTCTATGTAAACCTCAGGCATATTTTAGGGAAGTAACCAAACATAATTCTACATTTTCTGATTTAGGTGTTAGTGATTACGTAATTGTCCTGGTCGATTTAAATAACAATAATATTAGTTTAAATAAAATAACAAAATTGTCTAACCAGTGCTTTTATACAAACCTCATTATTTGTTCAGTTCCTGCAAAGCAGGAGGAGTACTTTCCTTTTAAAAACATCTTTCAGTCAACAATAATATTATGGAACATGTCAAAAATCTAAGAAAATTCACTAATAGTATTGGTTTTATAGATTTGTTTGATAAATTTGGATATTCTGATTACGCTGTTAGAAGCATATTTTTAAACAGTAAAGGTTTATCAAAATTAGCCATCTTTTTACATAATGCTGTTAGTTCTTTTAAAAAATCCCCATCTTGCACCTTTTTAAAATCAATTGCACCAGCAAAAAATTGTGCGGAAGAAAACTCTGATCAAATATTTCTTGATGATATTAATATATCTGAGAATATACCTTTTTTAGAACTAACCCAAGTAAATACAACATTAGAGTTTTAACCTTAAATATCCGCTCTGTTAGATACAAGATTGATGAGCTTAGTATATTTCTTGATGATTTAAACTATCCTGTATTATTAATATTAATAGAGCATTGGTTGGAACCCGACGAAATATTTAACATTCCTGGGTATTATGTTGTTTCAAAGAACTGTAGATCAACAAATATAGGCTATGGTGGTACAAGTATATTGGTAAGCAAAGGCTCTGATTTATATTTTAAACTAGAAAACGTAAATAAATATGATATACAGAAAAAATTTATGAATTTTCTCTAGCACTTGATAGGAGAGAAAATATTTATGTTCTATGTGTATACCGTCCTCCTACAGCAGATTCAACTAGTTTTTTTTAATAAATTTAGAAACCATTTTATTAGACTTACCACCAAATAGCAAAATTATTTGTACTGGTCATTTTAATTTAGATTACAATAATGATAATTTAGCTTGTACAATCGCTTTAAAAAATGTAATGCTTTCCTATGACTTGAAAATGTTTGTTAACTCTCCAACTAGGAAAACAGATAAGACTGCCACTACTATAGATTACTTTTGTACCAATTTTAGTCACGACAGTATCGAATGTCAAGTGCTTTCTAACAATCTTTCTGACCACGAGGCATTATTTTCCAGTTTTCCATTGCAACTCCAGTTTTCCATTGCAAAAACTACCAAGCTTTCCTTTGCGCAGAATGCGAAAAAGAAAAAAGAAAAAGAGCTGGATAACTAGGGGCATTAAGATTTCCTCACAAAACCTCAGATCCTTGTATGTAATACGAAAATCTACAAATAATGCCTTTTTTCTAAATATTTCAGTTCGTACCGTAAAATTTACAAAAACCTTATTAAAAAAGCTAAACAAAAGTATTATGAAAACAGGACTGATAAATCGCAAGACAAGGCCAAAGAAGCTTGGGCTATTGTAAATGATCTCAGAGGTAAGAATGATGTGTTAAAACAAACCGCTAATTTAAATGTCGAAGATCTAAATGATTTTTACTGCATAATAGGAAGAAAACTTACCTCAGATATCAATTCAGATTGGGATCCAATAAAAAACTTGTCGAGGGCATACATAAATGAAACCTTTATATTGGCTGACACAGAAAAAACAGAAATAAAAAAGGTATTAAGTGAAAAAAGTAACTCTGCAGGTATAGATGAAATGTCTAAACATCTTTTCCAAAATCTGAATGATGCAGCTTTGGAAGCACTTGCTTACTCAATTAACAAGAGTTTTGCAAAGGGAAAATTCCCAGACATCTTGAAAACTGCTTTGGTGATTCCTTTGCATAAATCGGGATCTTTTACGGACCCATCTAAATTGGTAAAGATAAGAATGATGGAATTTATAGAAAGGCATAATATTCTTAGTGAAAGACAATTTGCTTACCAAAAATCTAAAAATACTAATGATGCAATTTTTGCATTTCTAGAAAGACTTTATCTGAAACTTAATGACAAGGATGTTGCATCCGCAGTTTTTTGCGATTTTTCAAAGGCGTTCGACTGTGTCAATCATTCTCTGCTGCTTAAAAAAATGGAAATTTATGGTTTTAGAGGCATATCGGGGTCCTTTTTTTAAGTCATATTTAACAGAACGATATCAAAAGGTTAAGAATGGTACATCATTCTCTTCAACACAGGAGATTGATGCTGGCGTTCACCAAGGCTCAGTTTTGGGCGCTCTTCTATTCCTCTTGTATATAAATGATTTAAACCTTGTAGATATTAAAGGACTCTTAATTATTTTTGCAGATGATACAACAATCTTATGACATCACAAGGATGAACATACTTTAAAGAAAATTGTGCAAAATGATATACAGCTGATTAAAAAATGGTGTGATGCAAATTATCTGTGCCTTAATATTGACAAGACTAAAGTACTAGGCTTTAAGATGGATTTTGATGATCTTAATCTAGATAAACAACAAATTGAACAAAGGCAAAATGTAAAATTTCTTGGAATGTTTATTGATAACCAATTAAAATTTACAGAACATGTTATAAATTTAAATAAAAAAATCTCAAGAAGTGGTTATGCTATAAGGAGGACATATTTTGACCTGGGATCTATAATAGCTAGAAAGGTATATTTTGCCCTAGGAGAATCACATCTGCGCTATGGAATTGCCCTTTGGAGAAATTGCTGCCGGCATCTACTTCAATCAGTTTTTATCATACAAAAGCGGTGCTTGAGATATGTCTGTGGAGCAAAGCTAAGGACACACTGTAAACCACTATTTCAAAGAGAAAAATTTTAATAGTAGTATCTCTATTTATACTTGAAACTGTACGTATTATATTTAAAAAATACAGGAGTAATGCAGGTTTACATGAATATGCAACTATAGTTCAAATATTCCTCTGCCCATTCCCAAATTTGCACTGACAAGAAACTATGTACCCCACTTACCCGTGAATATAAAAGCAATTGATAATCTTAATAGATTTAGAATGATGGCTAAGGATATGCTGGTTAATAAGGCCTATTATCGTCTGGATGAATATTTTGATGACAGATAAATCTATGTATATGTATATGTATGTATATGTTATTTTACCTTAAACTATTGTAATAACTTGATGTGATTCAATTTTATTTTATTTTGTTTGTTTTATTGTTTGACCGTAATTTTAATAGTTTTAGTAATCTTTATTATTAGGTGATCAATGTAATGATTAGGAAATGTATATGTTTTTTGTTTATTGTAAATACTGAGGTTTACACCTAATACTGCTTTGTCAATGAAAGTTTTATCTTTTCGGACAATGAAGCTTATTTTGATTGATTGATTGTCTCCTAGAAATACCACGCCATGCAGTATGCTTAAAGAAATCCCTCTTAAAATATGTGAATGTTCTGATTTTCAGACTCTACAATTATGTCAGTTAATTCCCCAGTTAAGAAGAGACGTAACTTCATCCAACATACCTAAATAGTCCGAGAAATTATTTACAAGTCCCACTAACTTTTAGGGCGATCAATGTTTTTCGGCTTGGCGGATCTTTATTCAAAATAATCTTGGCATTTTCTTTTAGCTGCTCCATTTTACTTCGCTTAGTCGTAAATCGTAACAAGTTTTCCTTTTCCTTAAGTGAGTACATTTTTGAAATGGCAAGAATTCAATTGGTCTTGAAATTTCTGCCCTGCGCCTGTCATAGTAAGCCGCGTTCTATTGGTGCTATCTGCCTACCAGTAGGACCACTAGTTGCTGATTCGTATTAGATATCATAAGCACAGAATGGAACATGTAAAACGATGTCGTGATGCTAATTCTCAAAACTAGTAGAGTTTGGATCTCGGATGTCATTGGTCATGAAAATAAATTTTTAGAAGATCGTTACTGAATCGACTTCCGCGAATTGAGCAGCATATCGGTACGCAGTCAGTCAGCACATGAGCTACTTAAGATCCTTGTATTTAAATTAGATAGGATTTGTCAGGTCGAAACTTTGGGCAATTTTTTCAAATATCAATATCAAATATCAATATCAAAAAAGTAAAAAAGCATATAGCTCGTATGGGATTGGTTAGATAGGCACAGCAAAGAGACATCCTGTGAAGTGACTGCGTGCGCGTAGACTTTTTTCCCGCCCTCTTCATCAAAGAAAATCTAACAAGAGTACTCTTAAAAACGGACAGTGTTGATGTTGCGGTAAAATAATTTTTGTGTAGGGATCTTCAACCGGAGCCATTTTTGAGTATTATTTTACTTTGTCATTAGTCTATTGACCGTTTGCTGTCCGATCTTAGTCCCAACTGACATTTTCCTCCACTGCCTTCGTCAGATGAGTTGCCTTTTGTTCTATTTTGTATTTATTTGTAGCTGGATGTGAATGGTTACCCATTTTTCTTTAATTTTCCTTGAAAAGGCTCTGTCTCGCTCATCCTTGAGTCAATCTAGTTGATTTCAGCGCTGTAATCCTATAAAAAAACCTTTACAGATAAAATAATGATTTCCTTTTTTATGTTTTCATTCAGCTGCCAGTAAATTTCCCTTGCTTTGGGATTTAAGCTAAGACATTGAATATGTTGACGGTTTTTCCTTATGCGTGAAGTGTTCTTATTCGATCAAAGGAAACTATCCTGTTCGTTATTCTTGTAGGCGTAGAAAAGTCCTCCTTCCAGTCGAAGTTCAGTAGTGTTCATTGGTCGTATACGTTTTCTTCTGAGAACTGCCTTAGCAGCTACCCATGAGTCCTTGTACATCAGTTCAGCAGATCGAATTGTGAAGTCTGACAAGCAAATTTATTATTGTTGGTTAATTTATATCATGGATATTGTCAACTACTGAAAAGCATAAACCTACTAATTAAATATCACCCTGTCCTAAGTTTGAACTTGAACTTGACAAATGTTATATAAACATTCACAGTTAATTATAAACAACTAGAGCGTTCGACGGGAGCGATTTTAATCTTTAATAGTGCAGCCAATATGATAAACCAGCAATCAGTTGTTTTGTGTAAACAGTCTACTAACTCACAATTATTGTCTTAAAAATAAAAAAAGACATTGCAAATGAGGATCAAAAAGTGAGAGAATTAAAGAGTTACCTAAATTCAAAGGAAACTAAAGACATGATTTATGGGGTCGAAAACTTAAGTGACCACAGTTTAAAATTATACTGCAAGACAGCAGAGGAAAAGGATAAAATCCAGGCTGCAATAGGTATTAATGATAAATTAACCTACGATATTGGCCACTTTGGACAGATTAATCCTAAAATCAAGATAGTGGGGATAAGGATGGAAATGTCTAACAAAGAGTTAATAGACTGTCTCCACTCTATCAAGTGAGTGAACATTAAAAGTGATCGCATTTAAAAAGATGCAGAGACGGTATATGGCTATTGTAGAATGTGATCAAAAAACCTACAGAACGATTATAGATAAGGCTGCGGTTAGTGTTGACTATGATATTTGTCCCATATTTGAGTACATAGGCATAAATAGGTGCTTCAGGTGCCTTGGCTACCAGCACACAGCAAGAAATTGTACTAAATGGGCATCAAGGTGTCTAGGATGTGGACGAGAAATCCATCATTCTCAGGAGTGTCAGCATAAACAAGATCCAGTATGTCCCAACTGTGAGGAAAGTAACGAGAAATATAAAACGGACTATAATATGGGGCATTCTGCATTCCACAGGGAGTGTCCCATATTTGTGTCTAGAATAAGTCGGGAAAAAAATAAACTTAATGTTTAGGGATTGTGTTTTGAAAGATGTGTAGATAATTTTGCCGAGATCTTAACCCTAAAGCAGAGGGCCAGTTAACTAATCTTAATGAAATAAAACAAATGGTAAGCAAGTTAAATCCTCTAATAGTATGTTTAACTGAAACCTACATTACAAGTGCAATATTTGATGCAGAGTTATTTATTCCTAAGTATTCGACACTTAGAGTAGATTCTGAAAGTAGGCATACGGGAGGACTGGTGCTATATATAAAAACCATGTTAAATCTGAAATTATATCTACAAAAATTATTCAATATAACTTTTGTTTTATACATCTGAAATTGAAAATAAGTAAATACCAGTGTGACTTAATATTATTGTATCACTCACCAAATAGTAGCCATAATATATTCTTAGATTTTTTTTAGCCAGTGCTGCAGTGGTTAGATAACTGTGAGTTTTCTAGGGACATTGTGATAATGGGTGATTTTAACATTGATTGGTTCATTACACTAAAAAAGTTGCACAATATGGTAAAGCAACATGGTATGTTTCAAATAGTGCATAATTACACAAGAATAACACTTGGTAGTAAGTCAATTTTGGATTTGTAATAACAAATAATTTAAAATTTAAGGCTACAATATTGAATGATCATAAAATCACGGATCATGAAACGATCTCTATAAATATTTTGTCAAAAAATAGAATATAAACCAATACCATTGGTGAGCATAGAAGTAAGTTAGATATAGATAAATGTACTCAGTACCTTATTGGCTGTATTTGGGATTATAGTAGCTGTGATGTAAATAGTGTTCCATGGCTTAATTCCAAGGTAAAAGAAGCCCATAAAAACAAGCGGCGTGGCCGCCTGTGCCTGCGGCACGCGCGAGGCCCTTCGGGCCTCTTTTGTGTGACCTTCGGTCACACATTATTGCCACGCTCCTATCCGTACCGTGGCCTATAATTAGAAAGCCCTTATAATTAGATTTACCAATCGCTAGTCTAATTTTACCGTGATAATTTTCTAATTGGTTGCCATGGTAACCGACTTGTCAACGTCAATCGTTAATTTTTTTTATCTTTACCTAAATACCAAATATCAAATCTCTAAGTCGTACGATTGACGAATTATAACGATTTTTTACTTTTTTGGTTATCATAGCATCCAATTTTTTAGTATCAAATTAGGCTTCATAAACAATCCTAAGTACCATACTATATCTTTTATTAGTGATATACATATTAGTAATTGGTTGCCATGGTAACCGACTTGTCAACGTCAGTTGTTAATTTCTTTTTTAATCTTTACCTAACTACCAAATATCAAATCTCTAAGTCGTACGACTGTCGAATTATAACGATTTTTTGCTTTTTTTGGTTACCATAGCAACCAATTTTTTAGTATCAAATTAGGCTTCATAAACAATCCTAAGAACCATACTATATCTTTTATTAGTGATTTACATATTATTAATTGGTTGCTATGGTAACCATGTTGTCAACAAAAAATGCTAACATACTTTCACCGCTACTTATATATTGACACCGAAAAAAGGAAAGGTTGGTCCTTGTTTACACGAACAAAAATTCCAAAAAATCATAACTTGTCCTCTTTTCACACCCTGTATATTAACGAATCGTAACCAAAATCAATAGGCTTCGAGGGTTTGTGGACCTCTACCTCTATGCCCAATTTCAAGTCGGTATCTTCAAAATTGCGGCCTTTAAATGCCAAAAAACGGTAACTTGTCCTATTTTCACACCCTGTATATTAACCGATTGTAACCAAACTCAACTCGCATCGAGGATTTTTGGACCACTACCTCTATTCAAAATTTCAAGTCGCTATCTTCAAAATTGCGACCTCCAATGGCCAAAAAACGGCAACTTGTCCTGTTTTCACACCCTGTATATTAACCGATCGTAACCAAAATCAACAGGCTTCGAGGGTCTGTGGACCTCTACCTCTATGCAAAATTTCAAATCGCTATCTTCAAAATTGCGACCTATAAATGCCAAAAAACGGTAACTTGTCCTGTTTTCACACCCTGTATATTAAACGATCGTAACCGAAATCAATAGGCTTCGAGGGTTTGTGGACTTCTAACTTTATGCCAAATTTTAAGTTGCTATCTTCAAAATTGCGACCTTAAATGCAAAAAACGGAAACTTGTCCTGTTTTCACACCCTGTATAACAATTAGAGCAAAAGAGCAAAGGAACAAAAATACGTATCTTACCGAATACTTTCATTTGACATAAAAAAAAGGAAAAGTTGGTCCAGGTTACACGGGCAAAAATGCCAAAAAACGGTAACTTGTCCTGTTTTCACACCC